>NJDD01001562.1:677134-715361 GCA_002245505.1 Calephelis nemesis | reverse complement strand
TATTTATGACAGTTGTAACGCAGCACTCCACGTTATTTTACCCAACTCCATAAAAAGGAAGGCTGTTCTCAATTCTACTGTGTGGATTTTTTTTTGTCTGTTGCTGTTACTTTTCTTGCGATTACTCGCTCAAACGCAACACGATTTTGATGATTCTTTATAGAAAGATCCGTCAGTCTTGATTCCGAGGTGGTCCCATATTAATTTTGTCATGATCCAAGTAGTGGTTTCTATATTACCTATTGTACTTTATAGTGCATACACTTTTCGCCTCTGTGGTCTAGCGGTCCGGGTGTTGGACTTGACTGCATGAGGTCCCGGGTTCGAATCCCGGGTCGGCCAACAAAAAGAAAATTGGATTTTTCCAATTTTCTAATTACAAAATGTTGGTCGGGATTGGAAATGTGCCCGGTTAGCGATAGGCTTGCCACCTATCACATTGTGGGACTTAGTGTCTTCGGCTAGTCGTGGGTGCCTTGGTTGTACTCTGCCTACCTCTTCAGGGATATGGGCGTAAAGATACTTACATTTTTAGCTTATGTTGACGACCAAACCATCATAACGTCATCGTCATAGTGCATATTCAGTGTAACTCAAAAACTACTAGTGATTGAGTAATTTCCGTTATTCTTCCAATTTAGTATATTAAATTTAGTATATTATCCCCGTTTTGGTCCGGGCTCCTTTGTAGAATAGACTATTTATTTAAAATTTTTAGTAATATTTAAAATAGCATCCCTGCCAGGCAGCTCGTAAAAGGCGAGCATAGGCTCACCGTCACTTACATCGTGACATCTCGCTAGGTGGTAGAGTTTCGCAGCGACTCGCCCGGTTTGGCACCACCGCCTTACCTATTCCTGCCGCCATAACGTCAATCCTTCCTGTTGACGTGTTCCGTTTGAAGGGTAAGGTAACCGGTAAACTGACTTTTGCTCGAGGCCTTATATCCCGGCCTCAGGTTCGCAACGCATCATTACCACCTTTGGTGTCTCTAGGCGCCGTTAATTTCTTACCATCAGGAAATCCGTCTGCTTGTTTGCCTTCCAATATTATAAAAAAAATTAAACTATCTTTGATAAGGACATTACTGACAGCTTTTTAAACCTAGTACTATTTTAAGTATGCGCTTCGGCTATATTCGACAAGCTTCAAAAATCCGAATGTATTTTAAATATCTATATAGAGTTGTTATTACACATCTACAATCTTTAGCTTAAATTTAGATTAGGTCAGTCAATTTAAAAATAACAGAATAAAGTGTAAAAAGAATAAAAAGTGTAAAGCCGAAGCGCTTAATTGAAATAGTAGTACTGTAAACAAATACATGTTGTACCTTAGAAACACAAAATACCTATTAGCTGTGGACTAGGATGGTTGTTGTTAAATCTCATGCCCAAGATGTGTTTTTCCCTTTAAATAAAAGGACGTTCAAGTTGGTTGCTATAGTAATCGGTCGATATGCTTAAAAGTAGTGGCAGACATTTGAGACATGATATCTATTATTGTATTTTATTTCGATATCTTCAATCGCCTCAGTGGTCTCTGGCGTCGAATTTGACGTCTTGAAGTCTCAGGTGCGATCCCCGGGTCGGGCAACAAATAAAATATAAAAATGTTTATTTTCAATTTTCTAATAAAAACATCGCAGTCCAGGATTGGATAAGAGGCTGGTAGACGATAGCCTTGCCACCTATCACATTGTTCTATCCTTTTAAATGGGGAGGCGTTGGTGAAGGCATCGTCCTTTAAATATGTCGGTCATATAGTCACCGAGAATTTAAAGGATGACGACGTTATAGAGAGAGAAAGAAGAGCGATGGCAATCCGGTGTAATATGCTGGCCCGCAGATTTGGGCGATGTAACGTTGAGATAAAAACAACCCTCTTTAAGGCGTACTTTCAAACTTTGTATACATGCGGTCTGTGGTTTGTCTATACACGGAAGGCTATCAACACTCTTCGTGTGCAGTATAACAATGGTCTCAGGGTGTTGTTGTGTCTACCGCGCTACTGTAGTGCTTTGGGCATGTTTACGGATGCGCGCATTGACGGTTTTCATACTGTGCTGCGCAAACGCATCGCGTCCTTGCAGAATAGGGTGCGCGGGAGCACCAACAGCATCCTCGAAGTCATTAGTGAGAAACCTGATGGCTCGATGTTACGGCATTGGGTACATACTCATTTACACACAGCCGGTGCGTCGAGTCATCAGGGCAAATATTTAAATTAAATGCTAGTACGTTTATTTTTTCTAATTACTAATATTTTTCTTTTTCTTTTTTTATTTTTTCTTTAGTTTTGTACGTTACTAACCCTGATATGGACTATGTCTGAAATATTTTTTTTTTATTTTATTGTGGGAGTTAGCGTCTTCGGCTAGTAGTGGGTGTTCTAGTTGTGCCTCTGCCTACCTCTTCAGAAATTTCGGCATGAAAATACTTAAATTATTTCATTCATGGTACGAGTGTATTATAAAATAAAATTAAAAAATCAAATTGTTTTTATGTATAACGAACTATACAACACTTTTTGCAACCCAATTATTTTAATTACGATAAATTTTTTGTAGCAACATCGATCAAAAATCTAAAAATATTTCAATAATATTGTAGCATTTTCCCAAAATCAATCATTTTTTGTAATATTTGACATTAGGTACAGGCGGTTTCGAGTACGATCTTAGGCGAGTAACTAACATTTTTCGATGGTCTTATATTAAAAAAAAAAACTTTGCCCGAGATTAAATAACTGTCCGATTAGTTTGGTACCTATCATATTGTTGGAGTAACATTTTTTTTTATTTATTCCATAAAAATAATATAAAAAAAAATACAAAAAGCTTTGCAAAAACCTTGCATTGGTTTGTCCGCAGACTTAAAGCTATTCGTGGGTTTCATGGTTGTACCTTTGCCTATCTTTTCAGATATGGGCGTGATGATACTTTTGTGAAATAAATAATATCTAAAATATATAAAACGGTGAAATATTTTGAATTAAAATACAAGACTTAATAGGTATAACAAACATCATCCCAGACGGCGATAAGGTTTGAAATAAATTTAGTATATACGTGAAACCTGTTATATTTGGAAGCTTTTGCCTATTCACCTTTTGTGTCCATAGAATATCATTTAAACTAAACAAGATAACAGTTTAAAGCGGTTTTCACTTAGCCGACGAAATCCGTTTAATTTCCTGACCGAAACCCGGATTGCTGTATCACTTTGTTTAACCAGTAATTGAGTTCTTTGAAAGGACTTTTACGATGAAATAACGCGATTCTTTATCTTTAACGGTAAAAAACATTTAAATTTGAATTTGAATTAACATTTGAATTTATTTGTCAAAGTGAATTTCGGTTATATTAAAAACCGCCCGCTTCATAATTTTTTTTGGATGTTGGAAGGCAAACAAGCAGACGGATTTCCTGATGGTAAGAAATTCCCTACGGCTAGAGATACCAAAGGTGGTAATGGTGCGTTGCCAACCTGAGGCCGGGATCTTAGGTCTAAAGCAAAAGTAAGTTTACCGACTACCTCACCCTCCGAACCAGAACACGTCATGACGTGTTGCCAACCCAAGGCCGGGATCTTAGGCCTAAAGCAAAAGTAAGTTTACCGACTACCTTACCCTCCGAACCGGAACACGTCTATGGTGGCAGGAATAGGTACGGCTTTGGTACCAATCCGGGTGAGTCGCTGCGAAAATCTACCACCTAGTCAAATGTCAGGGTGATAGTGACGGTAAACCTATGCTCGCCTTTTACGTGCTGCCTGGCAGGAAGGCAGATGATCTATTCTACAATGGAGCCCGGACCAACACGGGAAAAATATACATAAGTATGCTTGATAATATATAAATGAAACCCGTTTTCCTTGGTCACGGCATCAGGCTGAACGGGCGGTACGAAGTTCGCCGGGATAGCTAGTGCTTGATATAGTTATATTTTATTCGTTGTTAAATAAATTCGGTAAAAAATATTTCTATAAAATATATTATTGACATAAACTTATAGTAAAAACTGTGCACTGAAAGTAGCTTTCGACTATAATTTACAAATGTCGCATACAAGCGCGGAGCACATCTAAATAGTTTCTCATTTCACAGTGAAATACGCGTATCCTGATTTGAAACCACAGTATGAGTGCAACAGAAGAGAAACACAAAATAGCTTTCAGCACAAACGTTTCTAAACACAACTAGTTGTGTAAATGTGTACAGTACTACAATTTAAATTATGCGCTTCGGCTTTACACTTTATACACTTTATACTTTTATTTTTATCTCTCTCTATGGTCTAGCGGTTCAGTCGTTGGACTTGACTGCAATGAATCCCTAATTTCTAATCAAAAAAGTTGCTCGGGATAGGATATGTGTCCGGTTGGCGATAGACTTGCCACCTATCACATGGTGGGACGTAGTTTTTCGGCCAGTCGTGGGTACCCTGGTTGTGCGTCTGCGTACCACTTCGGGGATATGGGCGTGAAGATACTTAATTTTAATGTTAAATTGGACGACCTAATCTAAATTTAAATGAGTGATTAATTATGTAATAACAAGTCTATATATGCATTCGGATTTCTCGAACAACAGGATCCAATTGATCTATTTTTTTTTATCTATACATTTATACAAACAAATGAAATTGGAAAGTCTGTTTGTAATAGCAAAATAACCGCTTCCTGCTAGATGCTCTGAATGTACACACGGTTGACAATAAGGCTTGACACTTATCACGTTGTGGGACGTAGTGTTGCTAACCAGGGCCTGGTTGTGCTTCTGTCTTCCTCTTGGGGTATATGGGCGTGAAGATACTTGTTTTTACTTTAATATGCTTATTTCGATTTTCTAAATTAAGCAATCGAATAAATCCTAAATCCTTGCCGTGTACCAATTAGGCAATAATACATAAATCCATTTCCCTAAAACGTATCATATTCGAGTATGAACGACGTAATATCCACCTAATCTTACATTCATTTTATTCCTTTGACAATATCGGAGTCTCCCTAAGTCTCCGAACATTTATTTCGCATTTCAAGTACTCTTTCCAATATCTTAAGACGATATCTTAATAAATCCCATAAAACTCCAATGTTTTAACCGACGGAGCACCTGCGCCCTCTCGGGGCGGGCTTTGAATGCAAAATTAGTCTTGTTTCTTTTACTGCATAAAGACATTCGTCGATATGAATAGAGTTTTATGGAATATTGACGTGTACCAAGATATTGAAACTTAATTCTATAATATACTAGCTATCCCGGCGAACTTCGTTTCACCTGTTCCACTTTGTATGGGTAAAGAATAAAGCATAGCTATTCCAATTTTATTTGTAATTTTCACGATTGTGTTTCGTCAGAACCTTGTCCTGACAATAACTAACACAATACAAAATAAATTAGCCAAATCGGTCCAGTCGTTCGGAAGTTATGCGCTTACCAACACATTTAGCGATTCATTTTTATATTATAGACATCGTTTTTTTATTCAAATCTTTAAAAATATAATAACTTTTTTTTATGTTATAGGAAGGCAAACAAGCAGACGGATTTCCTGATGGCAAGAAATTCACGCCGCCTAGAGACACTAAAGATGGTAATGGTGCGTTGCCAACCTGAGGTCAGGATGTTAGGCCTTGAGCAAAGGTAAGTTTACCGGCTACCTTACCCTCCGAACCGGAACACGTCATGACGTTATGGCGGCAGGAATAGGTAGTCGGTGGTACCAATCCGGGCGAGTCGCTGCGAAACTCTACCACCTAACTGGATATTGCCTGCAAATTTGTCTGCGTTTATGAGCTTTTATGCTTTACCTCGATAACCCTCGTCAAGTGCAACACAGTGCTTATCTTCAGGCCTCAGCATATTACTTGCACAAGGAGTGTAGGGTAACCGGTAGACTTGCACAATAGGACTGACATCCGGGCCTTAGGAACTGTAATATCTACGGTGTCTATATTCCACGGTTGTCTCTTACCATCAGGGGAGTCGTGGACTTATTCACTTATCTCTTACATAAAAAAGGAGTTGTGGTGTTGATAACACATGAGCAAGAAGATAAATATAACAGCATTGATAATCCGACTATAATCATTAGTGTATCAGGTAAAAACTAAAAAGGGTGATTGCTGGAGACTGTTCTTACTGTAAAAAATAACCGACGTTTAAATTTTTCGCTCGCTGTCGATCACCCCAATATTTTCCGGTCTTCGTCTGACAAATGTAGATACTAAAATGGGAAAGTTATTTAGCTTTGGCAGATTTTGCAATCTTTGGATTTGCCAATTTTAGCGATTGGATATATGCAAAAGGCGAAGTAGTGTGAAACAATAAAAATGTTTTATCTAGCTATGAACAGGAAAGGGTAAAACTGATGACGATTATCGTAATTTTCTTTAACTTACACAAATTCTTTTTGGTTCCATTTTATTGTAAAATACTTATTCACATCTTCCAATCCTCTTTCATAACATAAATTTGGCATATTTGTATACGAATACCGCAGTTTAAACTCTTCGTCATATATCATTTATTTTAGGGACGAGAGTCATCCAATGATAATATCGTAACAAAAAACTAACTAACTTTTACCATTTCCTCATTTCTATCACGAAATAGGATCGCCATTCTTCAGTTCGTGACATAATATTTAGCTTGGGCACTTTATAAGTATTACATGGCAGTATCACTTCATCTTTAAGTAAACTCCTCCGAGTTCATCATCAGCTTTACATTATGTCGCTATCATTATTGGTAAGAAGTACTACTGACCTTTTACTTCGCCTTCATTCTCATCGCGGAAAACAATCGCACGCCCACCAGCTCTTTTCCACGACACAGTTGGCTCTGGTACCCCAGTGGCAGTACACCGCAATTCCACACTACCTCCTTCAGGTGCACTTGCTTCAGAACCATCATCATCCGCTATCTCTGGTGGTATCATTACTGATAAATGCCCCATCTGCAATAAAACACTTTTTAATTTTTTGAAAGCAGATATATTTTACGGTATTAGAAAGTAAACAAGTAGACTGATTTTCTGCTGTTAAGAAACTCACGCTGCCTAGAGACACCAAAGGTCGTAATGGTGCGTGGCCAAGCTGATGCCGAGATATTAGGCCTTGAGCAAAAGTAAGTATTCTGGCTACCTAATCCTCCCAACCGGAATACGTCAACGGCATGCAACGACATTGTGGCGGCAGGAATAGGTAAGGCAGTTGTACCAATCCGGGCAAGTCGCTGCGAAACTCTACGGTAAGTGACGGTAAGCCTATGCTCGCCTTTTACGAGCTACCTAGTAGGAAAGAGGATGGTCTATTCTACAAAGAAGCCTGATCCAACAAGGGAAAAATTACATTATTTACAGGGTAGAATTAACTAACTAACTACCTATTTTACTACAAAAACAAATATACAATTAATGTCACCATCGAGAATTTAAGAATCACTACCGAAAATCTATATCCTGTATCCTTTTTTATAAAAAAAACCTTTCCACAAACCTCTTTAATGAAAGCTTCTTAAAACGTAAGAGTCAATTTATAAATAAACATATAATATTTTCATGATTTTTTTTAAATATGCTCAACTTTATTATATATGTGGAACCTTTTTTATCTACAAAGGAATTTTAGAGCTAAATTATTCCTATCCAAAGGAATATATTAATAGATGTTTTTGCCAAAAAATGTATTTGTATTGAATTCTCGAAATCACTAAATAACAAAGTCAGTGAAGCTCAAATGAGAGCACCCAACCTCTAAATACGAATACATTGAAGACTGACAAAATCCGAGCCAGTTTCCGAGTGACGGCTCGCGTGGAAGGCATATGGATTTATGTGCTGGCTAGTTTTGTTTCCTTATTATTTCCTTTAACGTTGTACGTGATCGAATTTCGCCAATGGAATCTATTGAAAGAGCTATGAGAAGGATACTGTAACTGGTTATAGAGTTTTAGACAATGCATAACATCCATTATAGTATGGACTGCTTTCTCTTTTGATTTTAGGGAATCTCTTTCTTAACTATCGTTTAAACATCACCTTATTTTTTACACATTAAGTAACTGTTTTTTTATAAATAAATAAATATCCTTAGACAAGTCACACAAATTGAGTCTAACCCTTAAGTAAGCAAATTATATGCTTGTGTTATGGGTGTCAAGGATTCTAATACATAGAAATACTTAAATAGATACCAAAATATTATATTCAATAAACACCCAGACCCGGAAAAGCAGACATCCAAATGTTCATCACACAAATGCCTGCCCTGTCGATAATTGAACCCGAGTGTCGCGGTTCATCGGTGTAGTTTGGCGTTTACGCTAACCACTCGACCAACGAGGTTTATAATAAACTTAATCTCTGTAACTTTCAACGTTTTAAGTCATTCACGTTTTTTTACATTATTTACATTTATGTTTTTATGATGAGTATTGTAAGTAGGTTTATTGTATATATTTAGATTAATAATAACAAATAAAACATGTTAGTTGCATAATGCTAATGTTTTCTATTACTAATAAAGTTGATCTATTTTTTTATGTATTTTTGAAACGTGCACCTTCTTACAATATTTTTTTCTGTATTCTCTGAGAAGAATGATATAGAATTTTATTGAGCGTTAAGTTAAACCTGTATACTTGTATGTAAATAACATTTAATTATGTAAATAAATAATGTTTGTGTTAAGAAATATATATTTTGCAATAAATATTTTTTATTGTGCGGCAACATCAGATACTGTCATTCTTAAAATACTACAAAATTTAAGTTACACAAAGTCAGATTATTACTTCGGATTAGTTGCTACCAGAAAATCTTAGGGTGAAAAAGATAGATATATAATTAGAACTAAGATTTGGGGCACTGTGTTTGGAAAACATTTGTACAGTAGTACGATTTAAATTATGTGCTTCGGCTACATTGGTCAAGCTTCGAAAATTCGAATGTATTTTGAAGAGTTGTTTTATTGAGTTGTATTAGATAACTAATAATTTCGCTCTCTGTGGTCTAGCGGTTCAATTGTTTGACTTGATTGAATGAGATCCCGGGTTCGAATCCCGGGTCGGGCAACAAAAAGAAAAATGTTGCTCGGGATTGGAAATGTGGCCGGTTGGCGATAGGCTTGCCACCTATCACATTGTGGGACTTAGTGTCTTCGGTTAGTAGTGGGTGCCCTCGTTGCCTATGCCTACGCCTACCTCTTCGGGGATATGGGCGTGAAGATGCTTTTTTTTAAATCATTTCGCTAAAATTTAGATTAGGTCAGCCAATTTAAAAATAAAAATAAAATGTGTAAAAACAGTAAAAATTGTAAAGCTGAAGCGCATAATTTAAATAGTATACATGCGTACAATTTCTCGCCAAGGCTCTTACGGGTTAGACAGAGTGTATTTAGTATAAAATCATTTGTATACAACTAAAGCGATGATATTGAAAAACTCTTTTGGGTTTGTCGAATTCCCATACCTACTTCTGTAATGTTAAAGATTGTCTCTGTCCCGTTCTACTAAGTTGGACAGAAGCTACCATAATCAATATAAATAAAAGAAAGTTGTATTAGTTACACTATTAGTCAAAAATAGCTGCACCGATTTGACTAAAAATTTATGGGGAGGTAGCGTAGAAGCAGGAGGCGAACATAATTTTTATCTCGCTTGACTGCAAGAAAATTATCAAAAACAACATTTTAAATGTTTTCAATAAAAATTGAACGGGTGGAACGAAGTTATCGGGAGCAGGTACTTAGATTAAATAAAAACTCTTATAAGCACCTCTACTAGTAACAGCTAAGAAAACTAAATTTTCAGTACTATAGATTTCAATACATAAATTATCAAACATTACTTAAAATGTTACATAGTAAGAATTGGATTGTAAATACAATAATCTCGGAGAATACTGAAGGAAAGATCGTTTCAAAAGCTTAGTTAGACGTAGCGAGGAAACTAGGAGAAACAACATTTTTTTACAAACTGAAAGGATGGAACGAAGTTTACCTGTTAGCTAGGGATAAAATTATTTCCTTGGATCTTAATTAGACTCTATTTATAATTATTAGCATTTCATAAAAAAATATATTGAAAAAGTAGCGTTAATTTATTTTAAATAAAATCGAGAAAAATGTTAAAAACTCTAATGTTTTCGTTTTATTTATTAAAATTGATTAAAGTTACAAGTATCTTAGTTTGAGTTATTAATAAATCTAAAACGCTTATTGAACTCTACATATTTTTATATATCGCCTCTGTGGTCTAGCGGTCCGGCATCGGGTCAACTTCTTGAGGTCCAGGTTCAATCCCGGGTCGGGCAACAACAAAAATTAGAAAATGTAAGTTTTCAATTTTCTAATAAAAATAACGTTATCCGGGATAGTTCGTGGACTAAGTATATTCGGCAAGTCATAGTACCCTTGTTGCTCCTCTGCCAACCCGTTCGGGGATATAGGCGTGACGATACTTTTTTTTGGAATATAATTTTCTGAAAACAAAACAAGGCATATTTCATAGTTTTAAAATGAATGAAAAAGCTAAAATTTTAGTTTTTTTTCTGTAATTGCACACACAGAAATATCATATGCTTGAAGATGTATTTTCTCTGTTATTTCTTACTGAATACCTCTGTACACATTGCAGAAGTAGTGCTTTGACAAATTCCTGAAGTGTACGACGCGAGCCAGCTCAACTATGGGTCACATTCTCTGTCCAAATATGCAAAGTTATATTTTAGCAACATTTAATTCTGAACTTTGCGTTTCTATGAACAATTTTCTCCCAGGTAAAGTTATGTTAAGTATTCGTTTTTCTGATTAAAAGTTGAATATTTTCAGGTTGTAAAATGAATTAACAGCGGTTTTTGCGAAAAACTGAGCTTATATTACATTTAGATTTTATGATAATACAAATGTATGGATTTCAAGACGTATGTAATTTTTACCAATGTGCAATAAGCTTTTTTTAAATATTTTTTTTTATGATATTGGAAGACAAACAAGCAGACGGATTTCCTGATGGTAAGAAATTTACGCCGCCTAGAGACACCAAAGGTGGTAATCGTGCGTTGCCAACCTGAGACCGGGATTTTAGACCTCGAGCAAAAGTAAGTTTACCGGCTACCGTACCCCCCAAACAGGAAGGACATGACGTTACGGCGGCAGGAGTAGGTAAGGCGGTGGTACCAATCCGGGTGAGTCGCTACGAAACTCTAACACCTTGTCAGATGTCACGGTGTTAGTGACGGACGGTGTCAGTGCTTGGCAGGAAGGCAGATGTTTTATTCTGTCAACAACTAACTCCCCACAAGTCGTGTAACTTTTTGGTTGGAAATCTTCTAAATAACACTGGAATCGTCCTTACGAACATTCCCATGATACTCCACCACCACTAGACCACGAATACAATCCGAGCACTAACATTGGCCTATAGTTAGATACTATTAAGACTTTATAGGTAAGTTGCTGTCTTGTGGCCTGGTGCGTTAGTACAGACTGAAGCATGATATTGTCATTGTAGCGGTAGAAATAGGTAAGGCCGTAGATCCCTATTCTGGCAAGCGGTCTTGGTAATGCCAAGCAACCTGTGCTTGCTTCTTAAGAGATTTCTGGTCGGGGCATGCGATTTACTTCTACAAGATCTACACAATGCGGGAAAAATTTAAAGTCACAAATCATCATCATCAGCCTGAGGACATCCACTACTGCACATAGGCCTCCCCCAAAGAGCGTCATAAGTCATGATCACCAGCCGCTTGTTACCAGCGACTCCCGCGACTTTGACCAGATCATCAGCCCACCGGGTGGGAGGTCGTCCAACACTACGTTCTCCGATACGGGGCTGCAACTCGAGAACCTTTCTTCCCCAGCGGTTATCGGTTCAGCGATTTCCACTTCAGCTTGCTGACTCTCTGAACTATGTCGGTTATTCTCATTCTCTTGCGGATCACCGAATCATATCTCGCAGAGAAACACCACAGAGAAGCAACAGAAATAAAACATAACCCACACTACCATGCATTTGACACATATAAACAAATATACTGACAATAATGATGAAAGATCACAGATGGCACACAAGCTATATTCATAAAGTTTAGAAACAAAGTGGTTAGTGTTGATAAATGAAGATGGCGTTCTCATTAAAAATATATTAAAATGTATTATGGTCGAATTTCGACCAATGGGCGACCACTACTATGTATAAATTTAAAAATTACTACAGAATCGGAACGCGATCACTCACTAAAAACGCTTTTATCTTATAAACTTAATTTACAAAAATATATTACATTCTTGCGTCACTGTATGATATGTAGAGAGATTGGAGAACAATTAATCTCGAACTTTGCCTTCTGAATATTCTGGAATCTTATGATAGCCTTTCCCACACAAATTTAATACCTTTTAAATTTAATAAATGGTAAGTGTTTAATATGCTCGAGAAGTTGATTGTTAAAACGTATGTATTGACCCGATAAAAACATTGGCGCTTACACCTTGACGACGATCATATAATATAGTTAGTTTTACGGTAAGCACTCTGAATTGGTCCCTTTTCCAGACACCATAACGTCAGAGATTGCCATCACATGGTGTACCTAGTTCTGTGACAACTTATTTGAATTGGTACCTATTCCTGACATTATAACGTCAGTGCTTGCCAGTGTCATATTTTGCTTAATGTAAAATAAAATGAAATTAAGTTGCCCGGGAATAATATGTGCCTGGTTGGCGATAGGCTTGCGACCTATCACATTGTAGTACTTAGTATCTTCGACTAGTCGTGGGTGCCCTGGTTGTGCCTCTGCCTTTCTCTTCGGGGATATTGCATGAAGATACTTTTTAACATAAAATAACAAGTTTTCACTATAGATTTTACATTATTTTCCTATCACAAAATAACATAAACATAAATAGATATAAAAAGTATGGTGTATTTTACGATTGTTGTCAGTTAAAAGGGTATCAAGTTACCGTACTTTTATATCTCTCTTCGGTGCATTGTAAATTTTTATATCCTGAGGCAGCTCGAGTCACATGAATTATGCAAATTCCATGAGAAGTCTTCGGAGCGGGAGGATCGAAGATTTACATCTCGAAAGTGCACAGCACGCTCACATTATAAAGAATATGTTTTGTTAATATTCATTCTTTTTTAAATATTTCTATAAAGTAGATGGATATATTATGTAAAGTAAAATGTGTAGAAATGTCAAGCATATTTTTCTATAAAATATGGGTATAGTAGTCCTTTGCAGGTTCTTAAAAATACGAATAAAAATATTAAAATATTTGTTTAAAATGTATCTTTTATTAATATTTTGCACGTTGTTAAATTAATTCGATAAAAAGTATTTTGTTTAAAATATAATTGTATTCGTAGTAAAATTTTGTAATTTGTTAAATAAGTTTAATAAAAAAATATTTCTATGACATACATGATTGATTTATTGGTTTGGCACATTGTTAAAAAAACAACAAAAAAACAACCTCGTGTTGGTCCGGGCTCCTTAGCAGAATAGACCATCTGCCTTCCTGTCAAGCATTTCGTAAAAGGCGAGCATAGGCTTAACGTCACTAACACCATGACATCTGACTAGGTGGCAGAGTTTCGCAGTTACTCACCCGGATTTGTACCACCGTTTTACCTATTCCTACCGCCACAACGTCATGACATGTTCCGATTTGGAGGGTAAGGTAGCCGGCAAATTTACTTCTGCTCAAGGCCTAACATCCCGGCCTCAGTTTGGCAACGCACCATTACCATCTTTGGTGTCTCTAGGAGGCGTGAATTTCTTGCCATCAAGAAATCCGTCTGCTTGTTTGCCTTCCAATATCATTAAAAAAAGGTAATGCATAGTATTTTGCAAAGGTTAAATGGGTTTTTACCAATAAAAGCACTCGTGGTAGAGTGCCGTATTGCAATTTTGTCAAGGTAGTGTTGCACGGGCCTACCTATTCCCACCACCATAACGACAATGTCATATTCCAGTAGACTTGCATAACTAGTCTAATACCTCGGCCACTAGACAGCGAAGCAGATACAACATCTTTGGTTTCTATACGCCACAGTCATCTCCTACCATCAGGAGAGCCAAGTGCCTGTTTGCTGTCTTACTACCAAAAATCTCAAATGGTTAGAGAATTCAATTCAAGAGACAAGTTTGCAAGTTTGCAGGGTGCATGTTTAAATCTTCTATGAACCATTTTTTTCTTTTTTAAAAATTGTGGAAACATTGAATGAAGAGAAATGATGAGTTATTTCATTTTGTGGACGCTTTTTTTTGTAAAAGAGGGGGCAAAAGCAAGTACAATAAATGTCGCTATTCACGAACATCTATAATATCAAGGATTTTAAATAAACACTCTTCTATACTTATAGAATAACATGTCCTGACTAACTGATTCATCATCGCCGAGCTCAAACATAATTAATTATGGCCATGGAATTTAGTGGGCAGGCTAGTTTTATTGAGTAGACCACTAAAGACAAAAATTTTGTGAATTTTACCCCCAAAAGGGGGTGAAATAGGGGTAGAAAGTTTGTATGAAAAGCCGCCATTTTTAAAGTTACATATTTAAGCACTCTGAAATAGGGGTTGAAAGTTTGTTTGGAGTTATTATTTTTTAAGTAAGAAACATGAAACTATATTTTTGGGCTACTTATTCGAAACGATTAGATACTTATTTAAACGTTTCTGGAAATTTTACCATTAGGGGTGAAATATGGGTTGAACGTTTGTATGAAAGTACTTATTAATTGATCAAAAACGTACTTAACGTTTAAAAAAAGAATAAATTATTCATAAGTTTTTTTTGTCAATAGTTTCAGTTTTTAATTCAACTCCTGTTCAGTAAAAATGTTAACTGTCACGCGAACAAAGCCGCGGGTAACAGCTAGTATAACATAATATGCTAAACTTAATAACTATTTTTTAAATGGCTAATTTGTTGCTAACCACGAGGTTTTTACAACTTCATCGGGCTATAATTAATAACTAAAACACTAACAAGTCAGTTGACCGAGAAGGATAACAGGGTTTTGCCATGGGTTATTGATATTTTTTAATGTTAGTGTTATATTCATATCTTTCTAGTAAATTTGGAAGTCACAAATTACATTAATAAAGATGATGTAGAGGATGGAGTAATCTCTAAGTTTTGTCCAAAGAAACTTTATATTATACGACTGCACGAACTTCATCGCGTATTAAATGGAGTTTAAATTTATGAACTTTCTACTGAAATGTACTTCATGTGTTAAGCTAAGATGGATTAACTTTTCCGGAAACTTAACGCACTGACTTATATAAATGAGTAGCTGTTAAAAAGCTAGCTAAAAACCCAAAAGTTAAGTTTGTTAGGATAAACATCGTATTCAAAATACAATTTCTGTTTCTTACTTTTGTATTACACCATTCAAGTATTAAAGTTTATCAAGTTTACAAATAGATATAACGTACTTATCACTTAACCAATTTAGTTATTTAGTTTTTCCACTTTTTATCCATATTATTTTCAAGAAGAGAAGGAATTCTAAAAAACGTAGTCCTTTTAAACGTTTCCGCCAAACAGGACGAAAATACATGTTATGTTGCTATTTCATATGCATGAACCTTTCGCAATAAAGTTATTAAGGTTTAGGTTATTATATAGTTACACCACGTCTGTAAATGATGTTTTCAATACGAAGATAATACTTAGTTACTCGGGAAATAACAAGTACGGTAGTAAGCTATTTTCGTTAGTAAATATAAATTAGTAGATATGTTAGTAACTAACATTATAACAGAAAAGCGAAAGACATGAAAAAGACGGCCAAATGCGAGGACTCGCCCATGAAGGGTTCTTTATCATAACTGAATTTCACAAAACATTACGTCTGTACTGATAGCCTACTATCTATTTTTAAAGATGTCAATTCACACATTTCGTGCAAATCAAATTCGTGCGAATCATCAAATATAATCCCTTCCTTAACAGCAAGTATCACAATCTAAAAGTGCTTTTATATTCAGTGTAAGCGGTTTACGATTTATGACGTATTGTAAGCGGTGGGTCGATAGTAAGACGGAAGTCACTACCGCACGATGTCAGTGAGAAGACAAAACAACTGCCAGTGTGTAGTTAAATGTATGTCACAATTCGCATAGGAAGTATTACAGCTTGAAAATTTATGACTGATATTTACAAGAGATTTTGTGTGAATTGTGAAATGTCCTAAGCAGAGAAAGCAACCTCGTCGGTAGATATTCCGTTATTAATACAAACTGTTACAGTAGTACTACTTAAATTGTGTGCTTCGGCTTTATTCGTCTAGCTTCGGAAATCCGAATAGTATTTTAAAAAAGTTTAAATTAAGTTGTTATTACACATAATAAATCATTTCACTTAAATTTAGCTTAGTTCAGCCAATTAAAAAATAAAAGTATAAAGCGTAAAAAGAGTAAAATAAATGTAGTATCGTGGGATACCAGGAAGGAACGAAATCCCTTCAGCTAATGTAGAATCGACACAATTCATTAGGATATACTATGCTTTAGCAGGGTGGAGTGAGGGAGAAAGAGGAAGGTATTATACACTACTCGATTGTGTATCGGTCGCGCAGCAAAATCCCTATCTCCTCCAAGCCTGCTGTAAGGAACTTTGGTCCAAAAGTGTAAATCCGAAGCGCATAATTTAAATAGTAGTACTGTACTGTCTTAATAATAAAAATTGCTTACTGCTGCACTTATTATCACACTGAGTTAAAATAATCCGCCCTACACACTAAGTACGATAGCAAGCAGAAAAGAAAACCATGTAAGACTTTTGCAATCAGCACAGAATTAAAATGGATAATATAAAAAACCGAATCGCTAAATGCGTTGCTAAGCGCGTGACTTCCGAAAGGCTGGACCGATTTGGCTAATTCTTTTTGCATTGTGTTAGTTATTATTATCACAATCAAAGAAGATTTTTAAGAGCACCATTTTACAGTATCTCGCTAACTCTTGTTCCATACTTTAGGGTTAAGTTTTTTAAGCTTGTGTTTGTGTAATAAAAAATAATGTTACTATAAATAAAGCGTGCATAATACAAAAATATGCTTTGTTTTTTTAGTAACAGACGATATGTTTTTTCCACACTTTCCGAACAAAAAATGTACCCAGTTTGAAGCATATTACGTCCTCCCAATTATTTAGGGGTGAGCAGCTGACATATGCAATGATGGACGACCGCCGCCAACTTATTACGTTTTTTACCGATATTGACCTATTTGTGCTATTCCCAATTTCTCGCTAAAATCGCTTGCTTTCAGATAAATTGGGATGCTTGTTACTCATTTAGTAAAAGTAATAAGATTTATGTTAATGAGATTGGTTTGTAGTCACTTTTTTAAATCGGTTGGTTGGTCCGATTCGGTGGTAGACTTAGATATAGACGCATCACAAGAACCTTTGTAAGGGTAATGTGAAATAAGTGTATCCTAATTCTTATTGTTTCTATTTACCCTACTTCTCATTCATCTCATATTTTGAATGTAAAGACAACGCTACTGATTTCTTGTACACATAAAAATGAATCTCGATTTCATGTGGTCTTCGCACCACGCTTGAACGAAGGGACCGATTTTGCTAATTCTTTTTTATTGTATTATTTATTGTCAGGAAAAGGATCATATGAATAGTAAAACAGGGAAAATAGGAAAAACATTCTTAATTTTTCTTATACAGAAAATGTTAGTAATTTCAAGCGATTCCAAGATTTTTATGTTAAAGTGTAAGCGACTATTACACTAAAACATAAAAATATCACCAGCCAACAAGGCCACCGGTAGAAGTCTGCTGCGCAGCAACTTGCCTGAATTGGGATCCACCACCTTACCTATGTCTGCTGCCATAACGACATCGTCGTGTTCCGGTGGGGAAAGGTAGGTAGGTAGACTTGCACAATAGGCGTATCCCAGCCACAAAACAATGACGCACCTATAATATCTTAAGTGTTCATAGGCTACGATATTTCTTACCATCAGGAGAGCCTTGAGCTTGTTCACTGTGTTATCACATATGAAAACCTAATCTTGCTGCCATAATGGCAATAACATTTTCCGGTCCGGAAGGTAGAATAGCCAATAGACTTGTGCAATCGGTCCAATACCCCACGCACAGACGCTACGATAGTGACGCATCTTTCACGTTTGTGGTGCACAAGTTGTTAACTCTTAAGGATTGCTCACTTGCTAGTTAGCCTCC
This sequence comes from Calephelis nemesis, assembly GCA_002245505.1. Taxonomy (NCBI): domain Eukaryota; kingdom Metazoa; phylum Arthropoda; class Insecta; order Lepidoptera; family Riodinidae; genus Calephelis; species Calephelis nemesis. Next base: position 697,126 of record NJDD01001562.1, on the reverse strand, counting down.
TCTTAATAAAAAAGGACTAACATTTTATTTCATTTCAAATAAGTTAAGGAAGTTGAAAGGTTGATTCTAAAGTTAGACAAAGAAGACGAAATTATTCTGTGAAACGATTTAAACCTAAAGAAAAAGTAACTTTGTGGTGAAGCACACGTGACCCGACACAATAAAAAAAGGATATCCCTCCATTTTCGAATAAAAGGTTCATTACAGACGTTGATGATTAAAAATTTTCAATACATAATAAAGCTGTGAAAAGACTGTATCATGTAAACTGTAGAGTTTGTGTAAAGAACAAAGACTACAATTTATATTTCCCGTGTTGGTCCGGGCTCCTTTACAAAATAGACCATCTGCCTTCCTGACATGGAAAGCCGTAATAGGCGAGCTCAGGCTTACCCTCACTAACACCGGGCATCTGGCTAGGTGGTAGAGTTTCGCAAACACTCGCCCGGGTTTGGTACTACCTCCCTAACTATTCCTGCCTCCATAGCGACCAATGTTGTAACCTCATGACGTGTTCCTATTCAGAGGGTAAGGTAGCCGCTAAACTTACTTTTGCTCGAGGTCTAACATCCCGGCTTTAGGTTATCAATGCACCATTACCACCTTTTGTGCCTAGAGACACCGAAACGAAACTCTATCACCTTGTAGGATGTCACGGTATTAAGATGATAAGCCTATACTCGCCTTTTACTAGCTGCCTAGCAGGAAGCCAGATGGTCTATTCTGCAAAGGAGCCCGGACTAACACAGGGAAAAACCATGCTTAAAAAATAACATGTCTAGACTGACTGATTCATCATCGCCGAGCAAAAACTGTTAAAGTTAGAGCCATTTGGTATGGCAACAATTTGGTATGTAGAGTCACTTCATTCAGAAGACACCCCCGCTAACGACGGGATTTTGAAAATTCTTACCGTAAGGGGGTGAAATAGAGGTTGAAAGTTTGAATAGAAGACCGTATTTTTTTAAAATAAGAAACATGAAGCTTTATTTTTGGGTTACTTAGTAAAAATAGAGGCTTTAAGTTTGTGTGAAAGTCGTTACTAATATGCTATAATCAGTAAATGTATTAACTGCCACCCGCGCAAACCCGCGTTAGATAGCTAGTTAATAATAAAAGCGACAAAGCAACGCGGACTTATAACAATAAATAACGCAGGTAATAGCTAGTATGAAATAAAAAAAATACTACTCTTTCTACTTAAGAGAAACCACGACTATTTAGTCAAAAACAAATGTTTGTCTATCAAAAATAAATCACCTTCAAGACTATAAAAGGCAAATTATTTTCTGAAATGATAAAGGCCTTAAAAAGTAACTTTGCGGTACGAGCACCTGTGGCCCACAACAATGGAACGCTGACTAATGTCTGTCGATTTTTCGGCTAAGAAATAATTCACTTGTTGATTCCCTTTGCCGATTCTCCACAATGAACAGCTTTTCACAAAGCCTAAATTTGAAATTCGATTTCTAATTTTCCGATTCGAAATACGGCTTCCATTATCTTGTAACATTTCGATATTTCTCAAATGAGAACACATAAATGTAATATTATTATGTTGCTTGCACCATTGTATATTTTTATTTTGAATGTGAATAGCCATTTTGTGTGTATTAGATGTTAGTTTATTATCTTCGAGAAGCTGCTAAACCGATTATAACGAAGTTCGTTGTAACAGCGTTACAGAGAAAAATGTAATCATAGTTATTTAGCATTATTACAAAACCAAAATTATTAAACATTACAAAATCCCGCCATTATCCACTATAATTGGGCGCAGTGAAACTTCAAAAATGGACTCAAACTATCAGTTTTCTTTCGAAACATAGTAAATGTTTCAAAAAAGTGGGACCATAAATTTATTATAATCCTACTAGAAGCTACACTTAAAACTACAACTTAAAATCCTAAGTTACACTTAAAAGTAATATCAATTTGACTTAACTACAACAATGTAATTTTTTATCACTAAAAATGCACTATTAAGTTTAACTAACAAACCACTAGTTAAATCATGATAAAACTAATATCATACCACCTCTAAAAACACCTTTCTAAAAAAAACCACCCAAATCGGTTAGCTGTTGACCGAGCAAACTCAGAACTTACAAAAAAAGAACACGTAGTTGAATTAAAGACTTCCCCCTATTTTGGAGTCGGTTCAAAATTACTTTAATATGTGTACGAAGTCACGAGCAAATTAGTCTTATATATTAAAATTAGTGCCCATTTACCTTGACTGTCGCGTCATGCTTGAAGGAATAGATCTACTTTGATATATTTTTTTTTGTTTTAGATATTGTCAGGAGCAGGTTTTTAGAAAAAACATATTAGGACAGCATTACGTCTGCGGACTCAGTTAGTCACTTCATAGTATAAAACAAAGTCGCTTTCACTTTCCCTATGTCCATTTGTATGCTTAAATCTTTAAAACTACACAACGGATTTTGATGCGGATTTTCTTAATAGATAAATTGATTGAAGAGGAATGGGGAGCCGGAGAGGGTCGCTAGTATATAATTGATTAAAAGCGTACTTTAAATCCTTATATACAAAGAACGCTACCACAGCAGCACGCATGCAGTTCAAATGGTATTCAGCAAAAGCTGATTCCGTAGAAGGCTTTAGGCACAAAGATATTTAGGCGGCATTGTTTGCTTTGTAATATGATTAAATAATTATATAACATGGCCGGGCTTACATTTCTGTGTGGATGGTAGATTCCTCCGAGTAGTCTAATAAATTCCAAGGGTTCCAGAGCTGAGCATTACTACAATGTTAGTTGACATCATGAAGCAACTATGTGTCGAAGAATGCGTTTATGGTGCCAAGAATGAAGCTCTTTAGCCGAGGATTCCTCTTCACATATTTTAGGAGAGGTACCGCTTACTTTATGCATGAATTAATTTGTAACAAACCTCGCATAATTTCCTTTGGCATGTTGCTTTAACAGCGCATATTCGTAAATATTAACATTAGAGATTCGTAAATCTTAGGTATATGCGGTAAATATATGCTCCGTAAAGAAAATTAAGGTTTAGTATAGTTATATTAACATTAGATATTTGTAAATATTTAGTGTATGCGGTGAATATATGCTCCATACATAAAATTAAGGTTCAGTATAATTATATAATAAGAAACACAGTAGTTTTATGTTCGCTTGATATTAGTATAGAGTACATCTAATATACTAGTTAAACGAACACCACTTTACAAACCAGCCCAAGACAACAACGATCATTGACGTTTGGATGACAAAAAAAGGGAAAACCTTGGGACTACATTTATTATTATTATTATTTTTACATATCACTTCTCAAAAATAATAGAAAAATTGAAAAATCGCTTTCAAAAAAAAGTTAAAAATGATCCGTCCAAGATTTTTTTTAAGTAAGTAATTTTTAAATTTATGTGTAATATACTAAAATTATTATTAAATATGTCCTTTTCCATTTCGTTTATTTATTGGCCCAGTCAATTTAGGTTCGGATCTTCTACTATCTACACTAACTATCTACACTATTGTGTAATCGATATAAAACCACAAAACACCTATTATAACCAACATTTCCGTCATTAAAAAATCGTCGAAAAGGCATAAATTTTCAATAAAGGCAGTAAAACGATGCAAATCAACATAATGAAAAACGTGGAAATATTTCCGGTTATCCATTAATGTAAAACTTATTATAAAACATGCCCTTTTCCCTTTCATTTTTTTTCTATTTAATCATCTTGATGTAGATTGATTTAAGTTCAGATCTTCTGCTATATGTAATCGATATAAAACCAGAGATCAGCTATTGTCACCAACGTGTCCGTCGCTAAAACGTCATCGAAATGGCATAAAGGGGTTTCGATCTTTGTGGCTTAGTCAACCGCCTCCATTTTGTGTTTTTTTTTTCAAAATGGTTAGGGAATACTTTACAATCAAAAAAGTATTGAGGTCTAAAGCATCACGTTACAGAGTTATTTACAATAAAATATCGATGGTCAGTACTTAAATTACCCTGTAAAACAATATTGAATGAAACGCCTCTAAGCACAACATAGGTGGCAGTGACTAGTTACCACTCTAACGACTAAGACCTACCGTCAATCCATTTAGCGTTTCGTTACGAGGTCGTTTTCGTTATGGTCCCCTATCTATATTTGTAGGAGTTATCGTGCGCCGCCATTTTGAAAAAAACACAAAATGGCGGCCTGACACTGAGCCCGGCTATAAACAAAAAAGTTCAATCTCCTTTGACAAAAGATAGTAAAACGATGCGAATCAACATAATGAAAAACGTGAAAATATTTCCGGTTACCCATTGAATGTAAACAAGTTAAGTTTCTTCATCAATTGAAATATTTACCAACAATGGGTACGTTTTCAACTATACATGTTGACGAATTTTATCCCGATCCATAAAAGTAATCCTTTTTATGATTTTGTCGGCATCGGGATGTGACGCAGGCCTCCTATCGTACACTGGTGATAACCTAGTAAAATGCTTTTATATAGATACAAACTTGAAAGGTACTAGATCCAGAATTGACACACTTAAAAAAACTGCCTTCCGGTATTTTAAATGACTGCCTATTTAGAGTTTAGCATTTCCAAAAAAATCTATATCAAGCAGATTTCTTCGCCATTACAACATATATTTTTATGAGAGATTAACGAACAAGCACACGACTTCCTGATAGTTAGAGATAACTGTGCCCTATAGACAGCATAGATGTTACAGGTGCGTCGCTGTACTGTGGCCGGGACATTAGGCCTATTGAGCAAGTCAAGTAACTACCATTATAGAGGCAGGAATAAGTAGGGCGATGGATTCCTAGCCGATCAAGATCATATATATAAGAGATAGATCAAGCAGTATTCAGAGCGTTTACCATGACATTGTATAAATTACGTTCGGTAACATACGTGTTGAAATCTATGACACTTTTGGGCTAGAAATAGGTTTCTCTTAATTACTAATGGAGGCGAAAGTTCAAAGTTTTCAAACAAATAACTACAGAGACGATAGCGAGTATAATAAATTTGTAAGGGCTCAGACTTTACCTTTCTAGATATTTAGATTTTAAGAATAAAGGGACTATGTTGACCAAACGTCAAAACAATTCGAGTAAAACGTGAAAACATATCCGGTTATCCGTCGAATGTAAACACAATAATTCTAAACATAAAATATCTGTTGGCCAGATGGGGTACGATTTCAGCCGTTTGGGAACTTTAATCCGACCCATAAAAGTAATCCTCATAAAGTTACGCGACGATGGACATGAGGATAGGGATTTTCTCACACAAAGATTTCGAAGTAATTAAGATAAAATGGCAGGAGTTTTATACGTAACTGGAGCTACTCGTTTTTCAACGTTCATACCAAGCTAATCCTCGAGTATGCAATAAAGCTGCTAAAGTATTTGTGTTCCTGGCGAAATTACCCATATTGAAAATACCCTTCAGCGCTAACAACCGACTAAAGGCTTATTTAAAACGGCCCTGTATTATATAGACCCGCCCGCGTTCGTTCTAGCTAAGTAACTACTTACATTAAATCCAAAGCCTTTTCAGCTTAAATGCCTACTTAAAGATCAATACGGTCCGATGGACTTTGGTTAAGGTTTTCGTCAGTGATGGTCATTGTATGTAATTCACGCTCCATTTTTTCTATAAGTCCGCGTTGTTAAATAGCCATGAATTTTGTTCTCTTTTGCTCTGTCGCTTTTATTTTTGACTAGCTGATAAACGCAGCTTTACTCGCTTGGCAATAAATATATTTACTGAGCCCATTAATAAGGACTTTAATAAAAGCTTTGAATCCCTGTTCCACCCCCTTGGGGGTAGAATTTCCAAAAACGCTTAAATATGTATAAACTAATTTTTAATAAGTAGCCCAAAAATTAAGTTTTATGTCTCTAACTTAAGAAATGACGATCTTCCATACAAAATTTTTAACCCCTATTTCATCCCCATAAAGACGTAATTTCCAAAATTCCTTCCTTAGTTGTCGTCTACTCAATAAAACGATCCTACTCATCAATTTCCATGACTGTATGGCTGTAACTCTAACAGTTTTTGTTCGGCGATGATGAATCAGCCAGTCAGGTCATGTTATTTTATAAGTAATGCTGTTTGCTTGTGACTTTGTTACTATTCATTGAAAACCTTATACTCTACTTTACTTCACCAGTCAATTCCATCATTTTCTTTGATGATTCCATTAGTTAGGCAATAAGTTAGTTATCAGCTATTATCAAGGAATATTACAGTGGTTCGTGAAGCCAAAATTTTGAAATACCCTGATTTATTATAATTTTAACACACATATTTGTTGAGCTAATAATAAGAATATACACAGAGCTACCATGATTGTAAGGTTGGTGAGATTTTTTATATTTTATAATACGGAATACGGAAACGAATAAGGAAATAGCTATCCTGATAGTAAGAGACAACAGTCAACATAGAGACACCATATAGATGATATTGTTGCATTGAATTTACGACCAAGAAGGAAGAATAGATTGCTCAGGCAGATGCTTGAGCAATATATTCTTCCTTTCAACACGGACGTTATGGCACCAGTAATACCTAGACCGGTGATACTATTTCGGGCAAGCTGCTGCACCGCACTCTGCCTCCGAATAATAACTAGGTATTAATTGTATTCTATCGTTAATCTTCGATGGCACATTAACATGTTAAATAAAACATAAAAGCTTGAAGCTATATCAACTATAATCAAAGTGAACAAATGACACGCTTCCGGCAGGACTGTCCCGTTTTCTGGGTATATATGCCAGTGTCACCAAAGTTTACATCAAGACACAAAATGATCCTTTTTTGGAATAGCGTGAACATTCGTTAAAGTTTTTCTGTATCCATGTTAATATGCCCCATGTTTGAAATGCAACTATTACATGCTATGTATGGTAGCTGGGTATTACAACCAGCATTGCAATAATAAATGATTATTGAAAATTCATTATGTTTAATACTGGTTACAATTTAGGGTTTCTAAATTTTCGCAATCAAACAAATACATTTATCTATTCTACCACGATATGTACAGATGTTCAATAAGATCCGCCACTAACATACGGAATTCCTTTACAGGAGCTCGTTTAATAGTAAAACCATACAAATCAATGGACCTACCACGCACAATTAGGATTTCTTCGTACGGAATTTCTCAGTTTCGAATTTCCACAAAGCGGTTCAATGTGTTCGAAATCGTGTAACAAAAAAGATTCCAAGCGCAACTCTTCTATAGAAGTTATATGAGCCGGTCATCACGTTTGTAAATTCCGAGTGAAATGGCAGCGGTGTTGCCAAATTAGTCATTTTGCCTATATTTGGCCACATCCGAAATAATAATTGCAGAATTAGGCCAACATTTCAGCAACTTTAATAAATAGCCACTGTGATGGTAATAGGTGGCAAGCCTATCGCTAGCCGGGCATTTATTCAATCCCGTCAACGTTATTTTGTATTAAAAAATTTAAATTTTCTCAAAAAGTTTCTCTTTTCTCTTTTCATCTTGTTGCCCGACCCGAGGATCTAACCTGGATCCTTGAGTAGTCAAGTCCGATGCCAGACCGGTAGCCCACAGAGACGATTGAATTTATTATTATGTAACTATTATATTATTATCATACTCCATTTGTGGATTATCCAAAAAGGGCGGCATTTTTTTTCCTTAAATATGTACATAATGAATGCTTTGGATTCCGAATCGGAAAAAAAAACTAATGAGTGTGAAAATTTAGTTTTGAAATTTCAAGACTGAATTCCGTAATAGAAGTCCTCGTGTATGTGGCAGGCCTATAACTGCTAAACAACGAAAAAAACATTATCCCGTTTTAAGCCCAAAAAATGGTCACATTAGCTTCATCAGATGTGTTGCGAACCGTTAAGCTATAAGTACACTTCAGTTTAAAATTTATTGATCAATTTAAAAGCGAATTGTTTGTTCCACAAAGTTTATAAATTAAAATTTAATTAATCTTCAAAAGTATAAACCAACAATAAAGACCTATTGAAACAAAAAGTTATAAAATCAATTACTTAAATGAATAATTTTCTCGCCTACTTTCAGATGGCTAGACCTAGCAACATAATAACAACGTAATATAGATAATGGTCTTTGACCGCCTCGTTGGTTCGAGGCTCGGGTTCGATTCTCGACGGGGTAGACATTTATGTGATGAACATTTAGATGTCGGCATTTCCGAGTCTGGGTGTTACTTAAATTTATTCTGTTATATATTTAACTACTTCTATGTATTAGAATCGTAAATTAACACGAAATTTAATTTATTATAAGCATGTAATGTTGTTTATTAAATTTATTTTCGTTATTTATTTAAGTATTCCTATGTATTGGTATCACCGTTGACTAACATCCATAAAACAAGCATATAATTTGCTTAATTTGGGGTTATATTCAATTCGTGTAACTTGTCCAAAGATAAAAAAATATGATCAGATTACATTTAAACCACTTTCTTCACTTTAAAACGAGCACTTCGAAGAATTCTTATTACGATTGACTGTGAATGATATTTTAAAAGCGAATGGTATCCATTCATATCTTGCCCAAATATTCTTTCTGGGAACGTAAAATAAAATATCGGCAATTGTAATAGTATATTATTATAAAATTTAACATAAAAAATGGCGTTCTTGGCGAGCATGAGGACTGTCATGACGTCATTTTAAATCGACGAGAAAATGATTACAGACAAAAATGTCGTTATCTCTTTCGGAAAACATAATATTAACATTTGTTAAAAAGAGACAAATACATGTTATATGTCGATTTCAACGGTATTTTCACGTCTAAATTTGCTACAAAACATTGTTGCACTTCTTTATATATTCTTATTTCTATGGACTAGGATAGTAAGACTGAGATCACTTGAGCTAGAAACAAAATATCGGACGCATTTGACGGACGCGTCTGAAAGATATCTGGCGAGCTGGATGTTTATGCCAGCCGTAAGCGTCCGCGGACGGCGCCGGCGTGCACACTTATCAGTTGCGGCTGTAAGCTGCGTCCGTCCGTAATTAGTTTCTCATAATATGTTTCCGACTTTAATCTAACAATACGCTTAACGGACAAAAAACTAGGTGGTTACATGTTCGACTTTCAAAATCATTTCTTAATATAAAGGTACGTACTTTCGAAGTCATCTCACTGTCTGGAGATGATGATGGAATCGCAGCAAAGCCGAGAAAATACTCCATTTTTGTGTATTCATGCGGCATAATATTTAAATCGAAGTAGGTTTTTTACAATTTCATTGCGCACAAATCACATCAATCATTTTGTAATTAGAAGAAGAACTAGCAATAAAGGATTTAACAAACACCGATACGCGGAAAAAACGTAATCCTTGCCTTGTTGCAGGGTAAAAAAAAGAATGTAGGTTGAAACCGCCGTGTGTGTAAAAGCTTAATCCGCGGAAGTGCATTTTAAGCACCAAAAGTCCATAAAAAGCTTTTGTAACTTGTATCAGTTGTGCTAAGTAGCAATTTAGAATGCCTCTATCGTTAAGTAACATAAAACAGGAACTCTACTTCAACCGGAAGCTGGCGGAAAGTTGATATATTGACATATTGACAATGCGGGGTTGTATGGGCTTGGTAAAGCGAGAAAAAGGATTGAAAAAAGATCGTCGATCACAGCCTCTGTCAGCGGAACACGCCGACAGCGCCGCAAAAACAATTAGGGAAACAATGTCTATTTGATGAGTGCCAGTTCCATTACTTATTTGCCATGTTTTACTCTTCGTTAATTCGATTATGTTTGCTTTAAAAAATTGATATTTTAATTTATTTCTTGTTTTTACACGAAGGATAGATACAGCACTACTAAATCAACAGTTGCCAAGACGTTACGACTATTGTTACAATTTTTTAACCATCACAAAAAAGTAGGAAGTTTTCAATTCGATAGGAGTTTTTTTGTTTGTTTGATACGCGATTACTCGATTATTACTCATTAACCAACCAATATTAATGAATGAATAACCAATTTTGATGTTTTTTTTTCTGGTTTTACTATGATCCGGCTAGTGATTTTTGAGAATTGTAAATGTGTAATAATAGATTTTCATTAAAACTTTTATCCCCAACCATAGTTCTTTGGGCCATCATCTACAGGGCTGTCATGATTTTTATAAAATATTTGCAAGTATTTAAACTCGAATCTTTGACTTAATGCATAAAAAGTTTCATCGAAATCGACGTCGTCACACAGACTTTTGCTTTCATAATAATCTTAGTTAAGCTTTTTATTATTTTCTTTGTTTGTTTTCATTGATATAGTACAAAATGGAAAAATCCCCGTGTTGGTGCGGGCTTCTTTGCAGTATAACCAACTGCCTTTATACCATGCATCTCGTTAAAGGCAAGCATAGACTTACCGTCACGAACACTATGACATCCCACTAGATGGTAGAGTTTCGCAGCGACTCGCCCGGATTGGTACCACCACCTTACTTATTCCTGCCGCTATAACATCAGTGCTTGCCATGACGTGTTCCAGTTCGGAAGATAAGGTAGCCGGTAAATTTATTTTTGTTTGAGGCCTACCGGCCTCAGGTTTGCAACGCACCATTATCACCTTTTTGGTGTTTCTAGACGTGAATTTCTTACCATCAGGAAATCCGTCTGATTATATGCCTTCCAATATCATAAAAAATATTAGATACATGAAATGTACGTATATAGCTAGCTATCTTTTTTAAAACTTCCAACCATATTTTTAAGATGGCCGACGGATTGCCTGATGGTAAAGGTGGTATTGGTTTTACCACCTTTACCATCAGGAAATCCTCCAGCTTGTTTGCCTTCCAATATCATAAAAAAACTCCAAAATTTATATTTTAATATTCAGGCAATTTACACGTACATAAAATTAATATTTTACGAATTGGTAGAATTTCGTATCTTTTTTCCTGGTATGCTACCACTACCACAGACCTCTGGCTATAGCGCCAGTGTTACAGTTACGAAGGGTAGGTAATCCAGTAAATTTCATTATTTACTAGCTGCTCCGTCGAAATTGTATCCACCCGTTTAGTTAATATGAAAAAAATAAAATGTTGGCTGTCCTAGTTTCTTCACAGTCGAATAGAACAAAAAAGTATACTTTGTCCGTCTATTAGTTCTATTAATTCTCAGCTAAATCGGTTCAGCAGTTCTCAGATGTAGTAAAGTAAAAGTATCTTCACGCCCATATCCCCGAAGACGTAGGCAGAGGCACAACCAGGGCACCCACGACTAGCCGAAGACACTAAGTGCCACAATGTGATAGGTGGCAAGCCTATCGCCAACCGGGCACATTTCTAATCCCGACCAACATTTTTTTTGTTGGCCGACCCGGGATTCGAACCCGAGACCTCATGCAGTCAAGTCCAACACCCGGACCGCTAGACCACAGAGGCGATAATCAAATGTAGTATAGGGTAGTATAGTGTTTTAATTATTTAAGTGTGTTTTTTTAAAGATTATTTAAAATGAAAGTCGCAAGTGACGATTAAAAAAATATACCTGCATTCTAAAGGACGTGTGAATTTCTAGTTAATGCACAAAAATAAAAAGAGTGCAGCTTTAGTAGCGAAAATGTGTGCGATTTCCCTTATTTTGCGAAAGCCACGTGCGCTTATTGCATTTTTACTATGCTACTACAGTCTGGGGTGAAATAATACTGCCACTAGAAATTATTACGCGTTTTAAATGAAAAGATAACTTCCATTTCTCAGGCGACTGAGTTCATTACTTAACCTTATTTAAATGAAAGTCTTTCGTATTCAAATCAAACTATTTAAAAAGATGCATTAAATTACGATTTATTTCTAGGGAAAAAAGTAAATGGATTTCGAGATGGGAAGAAAAACTGGTTGCTAATTTCTATACCTACGATGGTATTGGTGCATTGCCAATTTGGAACAGTAGTGTTATTCATACTGTGTACTCACGCTGGTAATTTAGTCCTCCTCAACGGAACATGTGAGGATAAAGTAGAATAAATGCAGTCGAAATGAGAGCGCTAAGGGAAATTTGAGGTGTTACGCTCGCTGAACGTATTTGTAGTAGTGAGATCTGAGAAAGAGTGGGATTGAAAGAAAGCGTTGGTGTTAAAATGAGAAAGGGCATGCTCCGCTGGTTCGGTCATGAGACAGATGAAAGATTGACACAGCAAATATGCAATGCGAATGTGGATGGATGTAGGTACCCGGGAAGACCTAGATTTACATTACACGATCAAACCTTTTGGATGTTATCCGAGGGTGTTATTAAGAGTATCCGAAACCGGCGTATTTGTATGAAAAGGGTAATAATTATGGAGGAAGCCAGGATCATGAAGTTTGGCACCCGAACTCTCTGCCTATCCCGACTTGGCGTGAAGATATGTATGTACATCGGAACATCTAAGTTGCGAACATTGTTGTTTTTGCCATCTCTAGTCGAGCCTCTGCCTACCTCTACGGGGATATAGGCGTGAAGGTACTTCACTTTTACTAATCATGATAAATGTGTATATATTATATATTATGTGACCTATATTTACAAGCCAGCACGTGTTCCATACAGATAGACAAAGGAGTTATGAAATTCCTCTCGTAAGAAACAAAATTGCCGTCCATTATTTTCACCTAGCTCAAACAATCGAAAGACAGTCGGTTTTTGCTGAGGGCGTGAGAAAGTCTTCATACTCTAGCTAGGTTTCATACAAGTTTCTAACTCGTTTTTGTCAACAACATATTTACGTCAATATTACAGGTTTAGCAGATTGTATTAAACGCCAATCATATCGGATAATAACTTTCTTTCTTTAGGTTTTGGCATTCACGATAATATTTTGCCGTTAGACGAGTAGAAATTTGAATAAAAAAAATTTAAAAAAAAGCATCTTCACGCCCATATCCCCGAAGATGTAGGCAGAGGCACAACCAGGGTACCCAAGACTAGCCGAAGATACTAAGTCCCACAATGTGATAGGTGGCGAGCCTATCGCCAACCGGGCACGTATCCTATCGCGAGCAACATTTTGTTTATTAGAAAATTGGAAAAACCCAATTTTCTTTTGTTGCCCGACCCGGGATTCGAACCCAGGACCTCATGCAGTCAAGTCCAACAAACTGAACCGCTACGCCACAGAGGCGATGAATGAATGAAATTTGCATCAAATTGACCAAAATCGGGATTTAATTATTATTAATCATAAGTCACGTCAGGGTCTTAGGTCAAGCTGTGGCTTAAACTCAAGCTCATGTAGTGAGATTTGGCGACAACGAGGAATTAATATATAATATAATAGGCTAATTTCTTTATGATTATTTCATTTGTGCACTTTTACTGAACAAAATTGTACAAAATGCCAAAAAAATTGACTAATTTCACTCAATGTTAACACAAAATTCAATATTTATAAAAATTTCGGCCATCTTTTCTCTCGGTGGCGTTAAAACTCAAATTATTCACTTGTATTTGTTTTTTCATACATATTTATAAATCAGAACGTAACGGTTGACGATAGGCTTGCCACCTATCACACTGTGGGACTTAGTGTCTTCAGCTAGTCGTGGGTGCCCTGGTTGTGCCTCTGCCTAACACTTCGGGGATATTGGCGTGAAGATACTTTTTTTTTAAAACGTAACGAAGTGGTGGTAGTGCCACCCCGTAAGGGTGGCAATGAGATTTGGCACTTGATACTCTCTGCTGACCCGCTACGGGACTTGGCGTGGCCATACAAAAATATTACAGCCACAGAACAACACTAGAATAAACATTTACAAGTTTATTGGTACATGAAACTTATTACATACTTCAACCTCTAGTAAATATATACATACTAGATAAGAACCCGGCTTAGCTCGGGTAAAATGTGACTAATAATATACATCTAGATGCAAAATGTAGGTAGATATTTCTGTAGTCACCGGTTTTCAAGAAATATTAAAGGTATTAAGACATAGATTCGTATAGCTTCATTCATTGTGTTTAATAAATATAGTAAATAAATACTGCCAAAGTTTTTACACAAATAAAAGTTTACACAAATAAAAATAAATACTGCCAAAGTTTTTAAATCAACATTTAAAGTAAAGTAACATAAAGTAACAAAACAAATTGCAATGAGTACTTATTCGAGAATTTGGCAACGGTATATTCTATATTATAAAGGAATATTCTCTATTACACATCACAAAACGGAACGTTTATTACCTACCCAAGATGGCGACTGTGATTTGTCTGTCAAGTGTCAACATATCAGAATTTAACATAGAATTTAACAAAATACTCGACAATCCGAATTTTGCGGATATATGTTGTCGACTCAAAATCATTATTTTTTATGTTTTATTATTCAGGTAAGGTTTCAATCGAGTCTACCGTACCCCTTGACGAAATTATTAATATAGAAATCTTAATTATGCTGAAAAATGTAAATTCGTTTAGTATGAGTTACATAAATACTCAAATCACAAATCACAAAACCAATATATGTAAAAAAACTTGTAGAAACAGCTGAGTTTCTTTTTCCGCATCTTAACAGTGTATGGCCGCTTCCGATTTGGTGGTAGATTTTAGTATATTGACGCGTCCTAAGTGCCTTTCGTACATGTGAATTATACGATATTCTGATTCTTGTTTTATTTGGTGGTAATCGCCTCTGTGGTCTAGCGGTCCGAGTGTTGGACTTCACTTAACGAGCTCGCGAGTTCGATTCCCAGGTCGTGCAACAAAAAGAAAATGTTGTTTTACCAACTTTCTAATAAAACAAATGTTGCTTAGGATTGGATATGTGCCCGGTTGGCGATAGGCTAGGTTGTGGGACTTAGTCTTCTTTTTTTCATTCTTCTTGTTCTTTCTTCTTTTTCTCTTTTTCTCGTTCAAACTCATTTTCGGTGAAAGTTTACATGGTAATGTAATTCATATATATTTTAAGTTTTATCTCTCTTGTTTTAGAAATTGCAGAGGGACATACATTTACCACTTTAGAAGTGCTGTTCGCGTAAATTATTCAGTTAAGAAAAAAATGATATTAGAAACTTCAATATAATTTTTGAAAACCTCTCTATAAATACCCTACACGCATGAGTATGTGAATTGCCAAAGTTTACCGTTTTTTTTCATTTTTGTTTGGAAATCTTAATGCGGGCTACAGAATAAGCTAAATTACTAAGTTTCAACAGTTTATGTAGTTGTCATAGATTCGGAAAAAAGTTGATGTGACATAGGTACGAAAAGAACAGACATAATGAATCTATAAGGATTCCGTTTTTGGCCGTTGGCCACGGAACCCTAAAATGGAATAAACAGCCAAATTTAGCTTTCTAAAATACAAAATGAGGTTGTTCAATAAAAAGGTTTATTACGATATTTTACGACGGGCCTGAATCAGAACAGCGTAATTACGGATGCTTGACAGTCGTCCGCGGGCTTAACCAGTAGTAGGTAGACGTACTTTAATTACTTTAAAGGCGATAAGACCGCCTTTGTGCACCTAAGTTAAATATTATTATAAGTGAAAAAGTGTGTTTTTTTTTTGTAAATTTTGGTGCATAATAAAGTGTATTCATTCATTTATACATTGTGTCATTTATTCAGTTTAAACCGAATAAATATTTCAAAAATGTATCTTTACGCCCACTAAGTCCCACAAAGTTATAGGTGGCTAGCCTACCACCAACCGGGCACATGTCCAATTCCGGGCATCGTTATTTTTATTAGAAAATTTATAACGCACAATTTCTAGCTTTTTTGGTTACCCGACCCAGGAATCAAACTCGGGCAAAATCCGCCTAGGTTGCTTTCATGCGTTTTGTATAGAGCAACGCACACTATGCTGGGCCGCATCACGCCAATCCCGATGCGGGCGAGAGCCATCACAGAGAAGAGTAAAACCGATTCTGCAAATGTGAATAGGAGGCTAATAATATTTTAACACTAAAGTTTTGTACGATAACTACCAGATGCGCCAATTTCCATACTTGACGATTTTCAAGTTGAGTTGATATTCTTTTTTTTATTTTAATATTTGGTACTGAGTAACGAGAAACTGCCGCTTCGTTGCGCCCCGATTCTACCCGCGCTGTCATGTCCCAATGTGAGCTATTCGTTAAGGTACTTTAACTATATGTCTCAGAAGGTTCCTGAAGGATAGATAAATAAAACCACTACTTAAGTCGCAACCAACAACCAGTTATGAATATGACTTAGGAATCTTCATGAAGAGAGCGCATTCATTCTTCGAAGGTTGACAACGCATTTGTGATAATCCTGGTATTGCGGATATCCATGGGCGGCGGTAATAATTTTCCATTAGGTGACCCACTTACTCATATGTCTCTTCTTATACTTATATAAAAAAAGAAAAGAATTTTCTCAATATTTCGAAGCACGGTGCCAAAATTAAAATATCCGGGAAGAAATACACTAAAACGCTGTCTATCTCATTTTAACGCAATTCGTCAAGCACCCATCGACAAATCTAAATTGTATAGCTTTAAACGTCCACAGCAATAGCAAATGAGTAAAACATTCTTTGTAAAGCAATGTGGTTGGAAGCCGCAAAATATTTGTATAATGGTTCGAGCACACAAATTTACTTTTACACTTAACAAATGTTAGGGCCCTGTGTAAAAAGGTTTTTCACTCGCATTGTATCAATGGACCTAAGCAAATATCTTCGGGGTAAATGAGACGAACAATCAGTCTCCCTGGATACAGTCAATACAAATAAGGTAACTTTCAACTTCCAAGGAAATATCGGCGCAAAGAGAAAAATGTTTAGCGTATTTCCTATAAGTACGACGTATTCTTTACTTATAGGAACTGGGTCAGAAGTTTTCATTCTCATTTTAATGTTATAAACGTTCAACATTTGTTAGCTTCATAAATACAAAATGCTAATAAATTGTTATTACTTCTAAACTTTAAGTTAATCAGTTATATATTTTATATCTGTTTGAGAAATCGTAACTAGGCCATGACAAAAAAAATCAAAGCTATTATGATTAAGCTATTAATTATTCCTAAAGAGCAAAGAGTTAGAAATAATAACATATTTATGTGAGTTTTAGATGAAATGCAGAAAGGAGAGTATATGGAGGGAAGTTACAACAAAGCGCTGGATTATCCACTTTAAAATGAGGTTTTAAAAGAAGGTAGTAGAATCGCTTAGCATACATCTGGGTTTATCCTAACGTTGCTATTTAGAAGTGAGAGTTGGAAATGCCAGAAAATGTTTGAAAGTGGGATAAATGCAGTGTAAATAAAAGCGCTACGTAAAATGTGAGTTTACGCTCACCGAACATATTCGTAGCAGTAAGATCAGAGAGAGAATGGTATTAAAAAGAAAGTGTTGGTGTCAAAATTAAAAAAAAACGTGAATCTGTTAGTTCGGTTACGTGGAAAGAAAGGTATATAAAAGATTGATAAAACAGATATACAATACAAATATGGGTGTATGTAGGTAGATACTAGAGAGCTAGGTTGACAATCTCTCAAAATTCTATCTGTCGGTGGTGTCAATAGTCTCAGAAAATAATTGTGTTAAAGCCTAGCTTCCTCGTGTTTCAGTTGCAGTTGAGTCCAAATTTTATTATGTTGAAATAGTCAGTTTTATTACATATATAAATATATACTAAATAAATCTCTGGGCAAATTACACAAATTGATCTATAGAAGTACGCAAATTATATGCTTGTGTAATGAGTGTTAGTCAACGATACTATTACATTAAAGTACTTAAATAGATAATGGAATAAATTTAATAAATACCCAGATCCGAGAATACAAACATTTTATCTACAAGACACATCTATTGCATGTTATAAAAAGTATGTTTGCAAAAAAAATGCGATGTTAACGACGTAAATACGCGAAATAAAAATAATCTAGCAGTATACAAAACTCATGTATGTACAATGTATACGTTACTACAATATATGACCAGTGTTATAAGTGATCTATGGTAGATATAAATAAATAGGATAGGTTTAAATAAGTTTTAGAAATGTATAAAAACAAAAATAAGTAAGACAGGACTCAGAGTATTTGGAAGGCGAACATGCTTGGGAGTAGATGCTTCAATCTCGCACTGCCATTTGTAATGTAATTTGTCATACTTTGTTACTTCTTATTTAACTTAAAATTAGACTGTAGTTTGTATTTTTTATATTGTTTATAATTTAACTATTAGTATTGAAAAAAGACAAGCCCGCTAAGTTTCTTGCCTCAGTATATTCTATATTACTTTTTGTCTTTTACCGGAACTTCTCATCGATCTCCAATCTAGTGGTCCACTTCTATGGTCCACGTAAATAAAGAATTTCTAATTCTGATTTCAATGGTTATTATACATTTGTAAAGGAAAGCCCGAAATATCAATATCTTTGAAAATAAAATAATATTCCAATTTGATATTTTGTACTTTATATTGTCTATCGCCTCTGTGGTCTAGCGGTTCAGTTGTTGGACTTGACTGCATAAGGTCCCGGGTTCGAATCCCGGGTCGGGCAACAAAAGAAAAATTGGATTTTTCCAATTTTCTAATTATAAAAAAACGTTGCTCTGGATTGGAAATGTCATGTGACAGGTGACCTATCACATTGTGGGACTTAGTGTCTTCGGCTAGTCGTGGGTGCCCTGGTTGTGCCTCTGCCTACCTCTTCGGGGATATGGGCGTGAAGATACTTTTTTTTTACTTTATATTTATTTTTTGTATACTAAGAGCACCTTCGTATTTCTTTGACCGCCTCATTGGTCGAGTGGCTAGCGTACACGCCTAACTACATCGAACAACCGCGAGACTCGGGTTCGATTCCCGACGGGCATTTGTGTGATGAACATTTAGATGTCTGCATTTCCGGGACTGGGTGTTTATTAAATTTATTTTGGTATATTCTATTTAATTATTTCTATGTATTACAATCGTTGACTAACACCCATAACACAAGCATATAACTTGCTTACTTTGTGGTTAGATTCAATTTGTGTAACTTGTTCAGAGATGTTTATTTATTCACTATATCTACTTAACATAAGGTTGCCTGACAGAAGTCGATGTTTCGGTGATAAGGTCGTATTTATGTATCACTTAGTTTTTAAGTATTATTGTTAGTGTATATATTTATGTAATATTTGGTGCACTACAAAGAGTTGTTGTATAATATGATTCTATATTCTATTCTAAGTTCTCCCCTGTCGGGAATCGAACCCGAACACGTTAGTCGATTGCATTAGGCGTGTACATTAAAAGCTCAACCAAAAAGGAGGTTTAACGAAAAATACATGGATAGCTTAAACATAATTTTTGTTTTTGAGTTTGCATAATCACAACATAATATAAAACAAAGTCGCTTCCTCTGTCCCTATGTCCCTTTGTATGCTTAAATCTTTAAAACTGTGGAATGGATTTTGATGCGGATTTTTATAGATATAGTGATTAAAGAGAAAGGTTTATGTGCATATTTTATAGCCATGTAAAGCCGGGACAGGCCACTAGTTAGCTTATACGTACATCGTTAAATATTGTGAAATTTAATATAATGTTATCCGGAAACTATTTCAATCACAATTAATTAATTTATACGCCATGTTTAGGATAACACTGCAATATTGTTACAATAATGCCATACCTATCCATATAATAGTAATTCAATTAGTTTGTTTATGTAAATAGATCTGCATGTAGTAATTATTGAATCCACAAAGGATACCCTAATGGTTGTAATCTGAAACTTTGATATTAGGTATATACCTTAGGTACCTTATAGGTATCTTTTTATTTATGAATAATGTCACCCTATTATTCATAAGCAAAAAGTAAAAATAAAAGATTAATATTGTTACGTTAACATTATTAACGCGAAAATCTGTCTGTGTGTTTGTTACGCGTTTACTGCTTAACCGCTTGGATGAATAAAAATAGATGATTTGCCAAAAAACCCGGGAACAAACATTCAAAGGCA
>NJDD01001562.1:648744-676785 GCA_002245505.1 Calephelis nemesis | reverse complement strand
TTATGAATAATGTCACCCTATTTTTCATAAGCAAAAAGTAAAAATAAAAGATTAATATTATTACGTTAACATTATTAACGCGAAAATCTGTCTGTGTGTTTGTTACGCGTTTACTGCTTAACCGCTTGGATGAATAAAAATAGATGATTTGACAAAAAACCCGGGAACAAACATTCAAAGGCAACTTTTTCAAAAATCAAACCTTTTTGTATTGTAATTGGAATGAAAGAATGTAACTATTAAATATTCTATGCCGAAAAAGTTGTTTCATGATATTGAAAGATGCATTGCCAACTTGAGGCCGAGATGTTATGCTTCGAGCAAAAGTAAGTTTACCGGGTTACCTTATCTTCCGATCCGGAACATGTCAATGGCAAGCACTGACGTTATGGCGGAAGGAATGGCTAAGACGTTGGTACCAATCTGAACGAGTCGCTGTGAAACTCTACCACCTAGTCAGATGTCATGGTAATAGTGACGATAAGTCTATGCTCGCCTTTTGCGAGCTACCTGAAAGGAAGACAGGTGGTCTATTCTGCAAAGGAGTCCGAACCAAGACATCTAGTATATTATATATCACAACATATTTATAACTTAGTATAAATATTTTTTATTGTTGAAATTTTCTTTCCAGACCAGGTAACCAGCTGTTACATATTAACAATGACTTCAAAAATCAATCACTTAAGTCAACGCCGTAAAACTTCAAACAACCAACTTCAATTAGGTAATCTAGGAAAAGAAAAAAGGAATAAAAATAAAGCATTTTTCTCGATTTCTCTAGAATCCCAGATCTTCACTTGGTGACGAAGGAACCACTTAGAAAGAAAGCTCTTTCAAATATATTTTTAAACCATTAAATCAGGCCAGAAATAACGGCGAAATTGATTAACAATAAACTTTTTTTTAATTTTTTGTAGAAGTCAAACAGTTAACCTCCTTTTTCCAAGTCTATTAAACAACTACGAACTTGTTTTGACACAACACCAACAAAACAAAATAAGATGGCTATAACAGCTAAAAATATGGACATGTTGATACTAAAAATATTATGTGCCTATGCCCAGAAAAGTGATAAAAACTAAAGTAATGGCCATTATAAATTTGAACAGTATTTAAAGCAAAAAAAGTGTTACATGAAAGTTATGTCAGTTATGGTACATAAATAATAAGGTGATCTATGGCCTCAAACATTTCAAATCATAGACTTAGCCTTCATAGCTTAATTGGTAAACATTAACGTCGCAGGTTCATGTCCTGGAGCAAAGAAATCTTTTTTATAAAATGTAGAATATGAAATCTATTTATCAATACGTGATGCTACACTTTGGACCCCTTTTTACAAAAATTGCGCGGACACAGGAACATAAAATTTAGCACACGTATAGTTTATGTGTAGGAGAAGTACAGAACGCTAAGATTTTTCAACAATATTGCTTACAAAGTACATTAAATCAATAAATAAAACATTACCAACACTACCATGCATTTGACACACACAAACAAATATACTGATGATAACGATAAAAGATCACAGATGGCGCACCATACAGTTAGGAAACAAAATAGGTCTTGAGAAATAAAGATGTCGTTCTTATCAATAAGATATTAAAATTTGGTTTGGTCGAATTTTGACCAATGGGCGACCACTAGTATATAAAATCAGCCGGTCTGGCGTGTGATACTCTGCAGCAGAGTCATCCTGATTAATCCTGGTCAATTGTATCTTACGTGTTACATTTTAAGCTATATTTGAACATGATTTATCAGGGTGGCTCTATTGCAGAGTATGACACGATCTGGTGAACTTTATATCACTTAACATTGATAATCTGTATGAAAAAACTAAAATGTTGGTTTTTCCTATTTCCCCTTTAAGTTAATTAGTTTTTATCTAAAACAATGTAAAAATAATTAGCAAAATCGGTCCCTCCGTTCAAGCGTGATGCGATGACGATATTATAATATATAAGATTATATCACTTGAATAACTACATAGCATAAAACAAAGTCGCTTTTCGTTATCTGTCCCTAAGTATGCTTAGATTACTAAAACTTTGTAACGGATTTTGATACGGTTTTTTAATATTTAAAGTGATTTAATAGGAAGGTTTGTATTGTACATATAATTTATGTTTATATGTTGGCGATATTGCTGTGGTAATGCAGGTAACACAACTAGGGATTGCAATCTTGGACCAAGATTAAGTATTTAAGAATTTGGCGTCTTTTTCCTCAATAAAGATTAGTCAACTCGAGATCTTGTTGAGATTCTGGTCAAGATCTTGTTCGTGAATCAATATTTTCGGAATTTTCGAGATTGAGCAGAATAATTGAAAACAATGCGTTTTTTGTATAAAATACTACAAATTGATAGTAACCAGTATGTATTATAATTAAGTATATTTTTCAAATTAAACAACATTGTATGAACACAATAATCAACGTTTACTTCAAAAACCCGGCCAAGTGAGAGTCGCACTCGCGCACGAAGGGTATTATCATCAAGTAGTAAATTGAAAAACTTATAGGCAGGTTTTCGATACACAGTCGGACAGTATGATGACTCTCTCGCAAATACGCACGGCTATGGCTCGATCCGTGATGTTATCTCGCTATCCGAATCCCGCTAACGAAATCTTGTTACAATTTTGGACAGTTTAGTCAAGATCGCGAACAGGATTTCGAAATTCAAGATTGATTGCTTTCAAGATTGAATCTTGGAAAATCACTTAAGACCTTGGTGACATTCTCTAAACACAACGTTATAACACGTTCTTAAAAAAAAACATTTTTTTCAAACAAAAAAGGCACTTCAGATCTCCATCAACATATTTACTCTATGTTCCGCAACGATGACTTTGTTAAAAAGATAAATTCTGAAACTGAAAGCCGTAAAGATAAACAGAAAAGTTCGCC
Source organism: Calephelis nemesis (assembly GCA_002245505.1). Lineage (NCBI taxonomy): Eukaryota > Metazoa > Arthropoda > Insecta > Lepidoptera > Riodinidae > Calephelis > Calephelis nemesis. The sequence goes on along the minus strand of NJDD01001562.1, from coordinate 673,866 downwards.
GTGTTAGATGCTTATAAATACAAAACACGTTTTGCATACTACCACAAACGAGGAACGAGAGCGTAATACTTGTAGTGAACATTTGGAAAGTTGTTCCCCAGAATGAAGATGTTTCGGTCGCATTCCACCCTTCGCAAACGTGAGCATTCCTTGACGAAATTCTGGGACCTGTCACAACCACTGACGCAATGTTGGGACCGCGAAGGTACACTTAATAACTGTCAATGTTGCTTCGTTCTTACGGTTTATTTTAAAGTTGAATCGTTTATTGGAAATTTGAAATGTTGTTTTTACGTTTTACCGACTCTAAAAAGGTTGTTTACAATTCAACTGTATGTTTTTTTGGATGTTACACGATCACTCGGTCAATAGCCAACCGATTTTGATGGTTCTTGTTTAGAACGATATGTTATGGTTCCTAAGTGGTCCCAAATTTGCTTTATCGAGTGATTTGTTTAGTTATACTTAATTGTGCGTAAATTTTGAACTTCTCTTGACGACCATCATCTTTAGTCATCAATCAGTGAAGAGATCGTCAAGAGAAATAAAAAAATATGCACTATTAAGTATACCTCAAAAACCACATTTATTATAATAATGAAACCCCTTTTACGAGCAGCAAAACAGTAAGTACCTATTTCTATTAAAATTCTTATTATTTAGGGCATTCGTTTTCTTATGGTATAGTTGAGAAGGGTATACCGTAATTGGTCAAATTTTTTTTTAATCTCATTCATATATTTTCTAAAGTACGTTTTTGTTTCACGTCGTAACGCACTAATATTATAATATACTTTTATTACCCGACTACGAGACGCAAAGAAGGATAATATGGTAATGTGTGTTGACAGTTTCTAGAAACAGATACATGCTGCATTTACCCCAATATCTAAAAAAATTCCACTGGAGAGATAAACATCTATAACGTGGACGAAGCCACGAGTAACATTAATAAATCTGAATTATGCTAACACTTCAATCTAATTTAATTGCAACATCCCAAGTGTTTATTCCATAAACATGAATTTACATACTTATTCAAATTTGCCGTTCCAAATTACTCAAATATCATCATAGGTAAAGTCAATACCAAAATTGTATGCATATAAAACGGCACTTTTCACATCGATACGTTAAAAGCAATTATGGGTTCGAAATGGGACCTGCTTAATTATATTTACACTTTGGATATGGAAGCAGATAAAAGTCATCGTTTTATGAATTAAATTAAATTCAATCGGGTATTAATGATAACATTTATGTGTATGTAAATAAGGCCTTTACACAATGCATGGTATATTATATCTCCATAGATTATAGCTTCAATATTTTTATTGATGTATATAAAAATTAAATTCATTATGGTAATAGCACCATACCTGAACGCATTGACCAATTTTGTTCATTCTTTTTTAGTTGTGCTCGTTATTGTCAGGAGAAGGATCATAAAAAAAATCACAGGTAAATAACAGGGAAAATAGGAAAAACAATACTTTAATTTTCGCCATATACAAATTGTTGGTAAGTAAAGCGACACAAAGTTCGCCGGGTCAGCTACTAGTATTATCAAAATCAATTAGTCCAGTGCCGAAAGTAGTTATATTTATGTAGCTAAGGAAACAAGTAGATAGATCTACAGGTGATAACAGTTCGTTAAAACGGATGAAAAGAATGCTGAATATGGACATTTATTTGAAAGCTCCTACTAATGCCAGACCACTTTGACATTATTTATTCACTGATACAGAAATATGTTAAGTATTGTTGCAACTTAAATCCTATAAATCATTCATAATACATATATTAAAAAAAACTCCGAGCCTTGCAAGTTGCTAGCTAAACTACTATCAACATTCAACGACAAGATTCGAAAAGCCCATTCGAATGATCATATTTGACCATTTGTATGACTGATTTGATTATTTCTTTTTCGAGGCAAAACTGCCATCTAGTGGATCTTAGAAAGTCTTTAGACGGAAATAGCGTTGGTTGAGTTTTGGCGCTGGTTAAAAATTAGACTGAATTGGTCTACTTAAAGTACAAAACACGTTATAGCAATATCTTTTTTTAAATAACTAAATTGTTACTAGTATTGAGGTTTTTACAACTTCATCAGGCTTCAATTGTTACAATATCGCGATAGTAAAATTTGCTCGAAGTTTTTGTCTTCTACGACGTGACGCTACGAGTCTTCGATCTTGCTACGATTGGTTCGAGTTGTAGCTACGAGACAAACTTGCTACGAACGTCGAACACTATGAGTTGCAGCTTCTGGGATCTGTTTTTAGAATTTTAAATTTTAAAACCGCATTATTTTTAACCGACTTAGAAAAAAATGAGGAGGTTATACTTTTGACACCTATATTTTTTATGTCTGTTAATCGACTTATCCGTCATCTCCAAACTGATTTTAAAAAAATTTTTTGGTTTTGAAATTTCGTACTTTCGAGATGGTTCCACTCTCACCAAATCTGGATCAACGATGGAGTCCCAGGGATAGCGAGGAAAGTAACTAATTTTGGTGTACTTAGCTGCATACTTGGTGGACAGTTACAGTTTTACTATGCTTATATGTTTCAATGGGATTAATAAAAATGTGTTATTTTATGATTATACATTATTGTAGGGTAATACGAACAAATACTACCCACTAATACTAATGATTTGAACTGATAGATAAACGTACTAAGTACCAACGATTATCGCTTCGATGGATCGGTTTTATAAAACGGATTCCAGGATGTAGTAGGTCTTATTAATGCGATTACATCTGCAGGTTTCGGGTGCAAGCTGTCGGTTGGAATCGATTGCATAAATTTTAATATTAGCCACAACTCGGCCGCGGACATTGTTCACGTAATTGAACACTGATCGTAATTGCTGTTCATTATTGGTTATAGATGTCGGCTATTTTATTAGTTTACGGAATTGTATAAATTTGGATGTATGTAGTTAGACTACAGGCCCATGCCAAAAATAGTTGGGTCATATAAACCACCGGGTGACGTATATAGGACTATATCAAAGCATAAAATAATAAGATTCAGCATATGCCGTCACCTGTAAGCTGTAACTGAGTGCAGGTGAGAATTCAGAAGTGCAGGTAGAGTGAGTCCGTTTTGATCATTTATTTTAGCACGTTTACGTTTTTAAGGCTACCGTTTGACCGATTTTTATGAAATTGGATATGCCGTAACAAAAGACCCACTTTCAAACATTTTTTATGATATTGGAAAGCAAACAAGCAAACGGATTTCCTGATGGTAAGAAATTCACGCCGCCTAGAGACACCAAGGGTGGTAATGGTGAGTTGCCAACCTAAGGCCGAGATGTTAGACCTCAAGCAAAAGTAAGTTTACCGGCTACCTTACCCTCCAAACCGAAACACATCAAGACGTTATGGCCGCAGGAATAGATAAGGCGGTGGTACCAATCCGGGTGAGTCGCTGCGAAACTCTACCACCTGGTCAGCTGTCACGGTGTTAGTGACGGTAAGCCTATGCTCACCTTTTACGAGCTGCCTTGCAGGAAAGCAGGTGGTCTATTCTGCAAAGGAGCCCGGACCAACACGGAAAGAACAAAAACATGCTACTTCTTTTAAAAAAACCTAGGCGAATAGGGGATGAAATTGTGTATGAAAATATTTTCTATTCTGATGAAATTAGAAATAAACAGCTATTTGCTTTATAAATTCCAAAATAAAAATGCCTGTATACTATTTCACAAATAAATACATAACTAAATCTACTTATTCAGAAACCTAGTTGAATGTTAGTTTATCGGTGTCACAGAACTTTTGAGGGAAAAGTTACTTGCAGTAATCTCGCCGAGGGACAACTTCAAGCGAACTACTGAGACGATACCAAAAACCAATAGATAAGTGTGGCTTGAACTAAATTATATGAGTTCGAGTATGTACCACATATACGCGAATGTATATGGTACTCGTATATACTATTTTTTAACCCTCGACGTGTAACGAGGATTTTATGTTTTTTTTATTTGAAAGCTGACGTGATTGAGATGGTTCTTACTCGTAACTATAGTTTAAAGAGATTTGTCCAAACGTTCAAGGTTATTTGCAGCTCATTTGTAAGCATCGAAATGAATATTATAGACAAATGAGACCTAACAGTTTAAACACTTACGAATGCTGGTAAAACTAATCTGGTCTGATGATGGAGCTCGAAGATAGAAGACGTAAACTTGTTATGTTTCGTAATCTTTGTAGTTTATCTAAACATCAGAAAAGCTATCGCCTCTGGGGTCTAGTGGTCCAGTTGTTAGAGTTGACTGCATGAGATGAGGGTTCGATTCTTGGGTAGGGCAACAAAAATAAAAATTTTATTTTCTAATTTTCTAATAAAAAAACATTGTATTTTTTATTTGAGTTTGTTTAATATGACGATGATTAAAGTACGAAATAGTACCTACGTGCAATAAAAAAATATATTTGAAAAAGTAGAAGAAAAAGCAGTATATTTATGCCTATATAACCGAAGACATAGACAGATTCGCAACCAGATCATTCACATCAAGCCCAATACACTAAGTCCTACAATGTAATATGTGGCAAGTCTATCGCCGACCGGGCTCATACCCAATCCGGGAAACGTTAATACAATTAAAAAATAAAAAATACACATTTACTTTTATGTTGCCCGACCCGGGGATCGCGGGACCTCCAGAAGTCAAACCAAAATTCAAACTGCTACGCCACATAGGCGAATTGATTTGATACAAACAAACAACAAAACAAATTTAATTAATACCTACTAGCCATTTGTTTGAATAAGCATTGGGACTGCAAATGATGTTTAAAAATTTACATTTAACGAATTCTATGTTTGTATTTTGTGTAAATTACACCTGACGTGAAATTGATGAAGCAATTTTCGTGAAAAGCAATTAAACCTGATCTAGATGATTGAGTGAGTGTACCGCTCTAAATTATTCACTTGATTTATTACCTAACTAACGATCCACAGTTCGTTTCAGTGTATATTAGTTTTTAGTGTTTAATAAACTAAAAAGTTAAAACTAACATAAATTATGTATTTTTTCTAACAACATACTCGAGGTTACGCGGGTTTAGACGTATACTTACGATAATATCATATAACCATAGACAAACAATTAGTAAAAAAATTTAACAACTAGTCTAGCGCTTCAGGTGTTGGACTTGACTGCATGAGGTCTCGGGTTCGAATTCCAGGTCGGGCAACAAAAAGAAAATATGGTTTTTCAAATTTTCTAAATAAAAAAAATGTTGCTCGGGACTTAGTGTCTTCGGCTAGTCGTGGGTGCCCTGGTTGTGCCCCTGCCTACCTCTTCGGGGATATGGGCGTGAAGATACTTTACTTTTTAACTTATTGATACCTAGCCTACATTAACGATCCAGTATCTTTAATATAGGCAAGAAAATGTTGGTTTGAGTTAGCCAGATGATATGTCGGAAAAAAACAAGTAATTTTGCTTATCTAGACATGTGGCAGCGTGTCAATCCAAGTTCAAAGATAGAAACGGATGCAGCGCAGTGTATAAATTTACATATTCACAATTATTTAAAAATCGTGTTAAACTACATGCCTGACATTTGATATATTTACTAAAATCTCTTCATTCCTTTTTTTATAAATGTACCTGTAATGTGTACGCTTATATGTTAATAGCTGTCTATTAACATATAAGCGTATAAAATCGCTAGTTTTGTAACTGTATGTATCAGTAACTGACGTATAAATAAGAAATCTAACAGATGATCTAGAAATTTGATAGGTATTTGGTATTGAAACAGACTATTACGCGTACACAAAAAAACTAAAATAGCCGGTAAACTTACTTTTTGCTCGAGACCTAACATCCAGGCCTCAGGTTGGCAACGCACCATTACCACTTTGGAATCTTTAGGAGGAGTGAATTTATTACCATCAAGAAATCCGTCTGCTTGTTTGCCTTCCAATATCATAAAAAAACTAATCAAGTATCCGAATTACTAAAAAATTTCAAGAACCACAAACTTGCTGCCGTTAATATAAAGTCTGTTTTCATTACAAAACTTTTTCAAAAGAGGGAACTTTTCAAATAATTTCATTGGACCGTTAAACACTGTTAGTGTTAAATTCTAGAACTATTTCTACAAAGTTAGACGAAAATCTTTAGGTACAAACTTGAATATTATATAGAGATAGATTGACATTTAAATGGATATATTTGTGGCTTAGGGTATCAAGCAAGATATTAAAACCAACAAAATTGTATCAAATATAATTAAGTAAATTTATGATTTATATAAAAGTAAAGAAAAGTATCTTCGCGCCCAAATCCAGAAAAAATCCCACGGCAAACCAAAACTACTAAGTCAAGTCAAAGAAGTCGAAGGCTATCCAATCCCAAGCATCGTTATTTTTTTAGAAATTGAAAAAACACATTTTCTTTTTGTTGCCCGAACTGAGGACAGAACATGGTAGCTCTCAAAATCACTTCTGTCACAGGACCTCTAGACCACATAGGCTATATTTAGTAGTACATTACTGTTGTGCAGTATATAACAAAATCATATTATATATTAAATTGACAACCTCAAATAGGGAGGGTAAGCCATTTCGTTACGTAGCTCGTTACAGAGCCAGTCTGTCTGGATAAGTTTAAGCTATCACTTCTGTCACGTTAATGCAATCTACAGTAGTTTATGGTATTCTATCTTCATACAAATGGACGAAAAAGCGTTTACACCTACGCGTCTCGAGTCTGGTATACACTTGTTACATACGTGGTACACATCACTCGCGGTTGCACCGCTGTGACGAACGGTCGATGTAAACGTTTTTTTTGTATATTTCGTAGCTTGTAAATGTTATTTTGGTTTAGTCAGATTTACTTAATATCGCAAATAATAATTATATGTTAGTAGCTGTTGCCCGCGGCGTGGTCCGCGTTGTCCCACAGAAACATCATTTCGGGATAAAAGCTATCCTATATAAACATATCCAAGTTACCCTCTACGTGTGTGCCAAATTTCATAAAAATCGGTTCAGCAGTATTTGCTTTAAGGAGTAACAAACAAACTTTCGCATTTATAATATTTATAGGATTACAGACTATATTGTGTTGTGTTTGAACTTCACTCGAGTTGTTGGATTTTTATGAAATTTGGTAAATGATACCACCCCACATGCCTTTTAACTGACTTTTTAGTATGCATTAAACGATATTTATTTATTTTAAAGAAATACTGTATTTTCGATCACAAAATTCAAATAGCAGATGTAGTTATAATACTGACGGCGCGCGGCCCTATCGCGTGTTGACGCACCGCTCGGCTGTAGGTATTTATTTCAAAAACAGAGCTGAGTTAGTTATATAGTAGTTAGTTATATAAAATTACCAGGTCGTGCTTCTGGTGGACGTTCAGAGACGCATACATTTTTTGATGTACCTAGTTTAAATTTTTTGATCATTATTTTTGAAGTGAAAACTTCTGCTGCGTTGCGCACTTTTTTTGGAATGGATAAACTCTAAACTCGCGTCAGGACACGTGACCTGATCGAAAATTCGTAAGATAGCGCAGGGCGCTCGTTCGTTCGTTCAGGTTCGTGTTGTCCTGTTTGTGTACGATAGCGCAATAAATGAATATTGTAGGTATTCTACCACATAAATGATAATACTTTCATACTGATAATTAAAGCAATTCTTGCAAAATTTTTCCCTAACCATTCCAAAATATTAAAAACTCACAACGTTAATATTCAAGTTTTTACTCGTCGTTTTTCGTCGTTTGAATTTAAAAACACTCATAAATTAAATGCAACTTTGACAATTTAAATGTCTGGTAGTAAATTAAAATAAATTTTCAAACAATGTTTTTTTACGATATTAATCCAGTATCAATAGTTGATCACAGATTACAGCTAACTAAGCCTTTTTGAAATGACCCTTCCTTCAGTGTTCTCAGAGATTAGGTATTGGATTTACAAGAGGCGGAACGAAGATCTTATGACCTAACGTATTAGTACTTCGTTCACTGCAATATCTACGCCAATCCTTAGTGACCTTTTACTATGTAATGTTTGGTAATTTCAGTATCTCAATATATAGTTCTGTAATAATTTGGTTGTCTAGTTACTAGTAGAGGCACTATTCAAAGTTTATATCTTTATATATATAATTCTTCTGTGAGTGTGTATGTCACTGGACTCCTTCTAGACGGCTGGACCGATGTTGATGAAAGTTTTTGTGCGTGTTCAAGGGAATTCGAGAATGGTTTAGATTCACAATTTGGACTCCTGGAAAATGTTTTTTAGTTAATTTTTTAATAATAAGTCGTTATTGATTTTGAAATGTTTCACATCGGATCCGACAGACTGCGCTACTGTCGAAGCATTAATGTCAAGCGGGACGGCAGTAAAACGGGATAAAAACGTCTTTCTTCTGGTTCTAAGCTGATTTCTGATCAATTTTCAGCCATATCAATTCAGCTCTTCTTGACTAATACTAGACTAAAACTTGATAAATAGTGCAACAAACACGACTTTCTTTATTATGTATAAATCAATGCCACTTTTCGTTGTAATTTTATAACTCAAGAACGGGCTCACTTATCCAAACCAAGTGTTTAAGCTTTGTTCGGACTATTTAGTAGATGGTTTATGTGAAGTTTGTATAAAATCGGTATAGCGATTCTCCACTTATTACATTTTTTGTAACAAATGAATTCAATAAATTGCGAAACGTTTTGTAAATGCATAATAGGTATTTTCTGTCAAATTGAAACCTTTTTAGATGTTTTTTTTTTGTTTTTGTTTTGTTATGTTATGACACTCGTGCGGTCATATACGTAGCGAAGCACGTACCGGCCGTTAGTATCAAAGAGTAAAGTAACTGTCCATAAAGGAATAGTATATACATATATATAAATATTAACGTTCATGTCAGCGACTATAGCACCGAAAACCCACGGTAAGATTTTATTACACATTTCGACTTAATTTAATTGTGAGAGATATTGGTGGTAACTTTTTTTGCGTACCCGCTAAACTAATTTGAAGCTACTTCTCTAACAAATAAACAGTAATAGGTAAGTATTTTTTTTCCTTTCTTTAAGTTTTGGCCTACACGTTAGTATTTTGCCATTAGTCTAGTACAAATGTGCATCAAATTTTAAATCAACATTAATTAATTATAATTATCCATCAGTCATAAGTTGTCAGTAAGTCATGTCAGGCTTTTGGTTAAAGCGGTGGCCTCATTACTCAAGCTCATGTAATGAGATTTGACGGCAAGGAGTAAATACAAGATACGCTAAATTCTTCATGATTATATTATTTGTGCACTTTCACTTAACAAAATTGTACAAAATGCCACCAAAATTGACTAATTTCACACAAAAGACACACGGAATTCAATAATTATGAAAAAACTTCGACCATATTTTCTCTAAAAAATTGTGTGTGTACTTATGTACACGCGTTAGAAGTTATACTTCTTCGGCGTAATAAGATAAAAATTTTTTAAAAATTTTATCTTCTGCCTTATTTTACATTTGTAGACAAAATGACACTAACCATAGAAAAAAGGTATTTATACATTAAAAGTTTTATTATAATGCATTATTTAGTTAAATAAAGTTTATTTAATATTTAATAAAAATATCACAAAAAATGATTTCTAGATTATTAAAAAACTAAAATGTTATCTATAGCTAACTTAATCATGTCGGTTTTACGTGACGGTGTGCGCGCGCATCGTAAAAATTTATCCTCATCATTTTTTCCTAATGGGCCAAAAAGAAGTATAACTTCAAAAGTAAGCTTATAGTTAACACTTACTTGGCTTTTCATAGGATCGGTGTTAATCTGACACATGTACGTGCCTGAATCCTTCGGTTCCACGTTGCTGACGTAGAGTTTCCATGTGTTGTGCCCATTGTGCGTCACCGACAAACGGGGGTTGAGGGTCACCATGTGTGTATGGATTGCTAGAATCGTTTTTGTATCCGACTTTATCCACGCGACCTAAAACATGCCCTTGTTTTAATTTTGCCACACTTTTAAATAATTTAGGAATAGGCAAAGCGGTGGTACTACTCCGGACGAGTTGCTGCGAAACTCTACCACCTAGTAGGATGTCACGGTGTTAGTGACAGTAAGCCTATGCTCGCCTTTTACGAACTGCCTGGTAGGAAACCAGATCGTCTATTCTACAAAGGAGCCCGGACCAAAACGGGGAAAACTAAACTCACTACTCGTTTTAGGGCTTGTAAATTTGCATGTAATTGTATTTTATTATTGCATATGTTATATTAAATAAGAAGAGACGAAATTATAGGGAAAGCACACCCAAAACAATTAAGTTTTAGAATCTGCTATGTGGTTAGAGATAAAATAGAAAAAAGGATACTTAATAAATAAAAACTATTTACCTTGTAACTGCTGAGATGATTGACTGTGCAAGTAAAATGAACGTCGCGTCCTTGTGCTACTGTTATATTCTCCAACGGTGAAAGGAACTCTGGCTCTGGCTCTCCATACCCAGAACCCTGGAGCTGTCCTGCAATAAAACCAATTACTTATTTAAAAATTATCAAAAGTCAATGCCGTCTATCCAGTCATAACAGCCTCTGTGGTCTAAAAACCAGTGTCGACATTTACTACTTGAAATTTTGGGTTTTCTTCCTAAATCAAAACATATTATTTCAATTTTCAAATAGTTCACCGGTTGACAATATGCTTGCAAACCAATCGCATTATAGGACCATTTAAGTCGCTTCAACTAATCGTGGCTACCTTGATTGTACCTCTGTCTACCTGTTTAATAACACTGGTGTGAAGGGTATAGGTTGAAATCCAGCCTGGAGTGAATTTTTTTTTAATTTGTAGTGATTCTATGTCTGTTAGATAATTATGTACTGTTCCTTAGCCCACGAGTCAGTTATAATTTCTATAATATTTACTAAAACGTACATACAAATATACACACTTACATTTATAAGTGGCCTAAGCCCAGGCATGAAAATTCATAGTACACACATTCATATTATCAGAGATTATATAACATATATTCGTTATTTCCTAGTTCGGAATACTTTTGGAAGCTTCCTGAAAGTTATTCGGAAAAGATATAAGTACTAGACAGTATTTTGCGAATATTTTACCGTTTACGCGACAACAGAGTCATTTTAAGAAGATTTATGATATCGAAAACAATAATAGCCAAGGAAAGGTTTGGAAAAACAGAAATTTATTTTGATTCCTGTGATACTGAAGAGTTTTATTTTTCTAAAATGTCGTTTCAATACCTATGGAGATTATTCTTGGGTGTTACAATTGGAAGGATTATCTGAATATAGACTTTATATAATGGAGATGAAAACAAAGGGCCGCCTCGTTGGTCGAGTAGCTAGCGTACACGCCTAAATACACCGAGCAACCGCGAGGCTCGGGTTCGATTCCCAACGGGAGCAGGAGGGGGGCAGGTGTGATTAACATTTAGATGTCTGCATTTCCGGGTCTGGGTGTTTACTAAATTTATTCTGGTACCTATTTAAGTATTTTTATGTATTATTATCGTTGACTAACATCCATAACACAAGCATGTAATTAGCTTACATTGGGGTTAAATTTAATTCGTGTAAATTGTTGTCCAGCTGTTTGTTCAGGGTTTTGTCAGCGTAAAATAGTAACGATTTTCTTAAAAACGAATCGAAACGTACGTCGAGTGCGACTTTATGAGCTCTGTGGTGAGTTCTTCCCCGTGTTGGTCCGGGCTCCTTTGCAGAATAGACCATCTGCCTTTCTTGCCAGGCAGCTCGTAAAAGGCGAGCATAGGTTTATCATCACTAACACCGTGACATCTGACTAGGTGGTAGAGTTTTGCAGCGACTCTCCCGGATTGGTACCACCGCCTTACCTATTCCTGCCGCCATAACGTCATGACGTGTTCCGGTCCGGAGGGTAAGGTAGCTGGTAAACTTAATTTTGCTGGAGGCCTAACAGCCTGACCTCAGGTTGGCAACGCACCACTACCATCTTTGGTGTCTCTAGGCGGCGTGAATTTCTTACCATCAGGAAATCCGTCTGCTTGTTTGCCTTCCTATAACATAAAAAAAACATTGGCGAGGGATGTGACAATGTGTATTGTATCCTAAACTCTTGGGTACTCTATTCGTGTTCTGCTGGTCTTTTTAGTGATAATCATTGGTTAAAGTATTTCGTATTTGTTACATCCATGGTATTTCTGTTGGTCAAGGGAGATAAAAAATATAAAACGCGTCATTTGCCAGCTATTTGATGTACACTTTACCTAGTGATCATCACTGCAAAGATACGGAATTAGACCCCTGAGGGCTTATTATGTATCTCAGTTGCCAACTCAAAATGGACAAGTTTTGTATTGGTATCTCTATTGTATTTCTGTTGGTCACTGGAGACAGCAAATATAAAACTATGTAAATAAATTTTTTTCTGAATATTAGTTGAAATAACTTGGAAATTATGTTAAGGGATCAAAGTATTATAAAAAATAATAGAAGTAGTTTTAATATATTTGCGTTATTGATATTATTAATCTCAATTATCGGGAACGTCGTCTATATTATAATAAATTGTATGAATGAAAACTTTCGCACGAAAAAATTAGGAAAAGTGATCATTTGGATTACAAATTGATTAGAAGTAAAAGAACTTAAGTTGAGCTAATGTGGTTCCATATTATTGTCTCTTAAACTGCCCTTTGTTAGAGCGAGAAAGATAGTGGAAGTGATGTATGCGGCGGTATCCTCAAAGTGTAGCACGTATAAAATGCGATGGTGAAGCAGGGTGGTTCCGAAACGCTGAAGCTTGTTAAAGCGTGTCAGTATGCTATCGTATCCTTTCCCCTATGAATGAATGAAATGAAACGAATGAAACAGCTAAAATTGAATCTCGGAAATCGTACGCGATCCCTTTTTTGTATGCTACGGAATGCGAAAACGCGTCTACCTATCCAATAGCATGCAGCAGCACAGATGGAAGATAAAACGAATGTAATTCAATGCTAATAAAATATGTGATATTATTACGGTACGAGGCTAGAATTAAAACATTTCATTGGAAGGCAAACAAGCAGAAGGATTTCCTGTTTGTAAGAAATTCACGCAGTTTAGAGACACCAAAAATGGTAGTTGTGCGTTGCCAGCCTGAGATCGGGATTGCAAGCCTTCTTCATTCAAGATCTTACGCTTGGAGGCTAGAAAAAAAAAACCGGCCAAGTGCGAGTCGGACTCGCGCACCGAGGGCTCCGTACAAACCTGCAAGGTTTACAAAGTTCGTTCATTATTTCGAGATTCTATGTCAACGGGAAGTGGTCTTTAGGTTTTAATTCCCTTGCGTGTAGTTGCGAGTTTCAAAATATGCGGTATCAATGGTTGTACTTTTGCGTTTTGCGTTTTTGCGTTGACTTAGAATTATTTTTTTCCACGGGTTAAAGGCAATTAGATCTAAGTATTTGATATGAATTTCAACTTGATAGCTCTACGCGTTCATGAGGAAAAAAGTAATAAGTTTATATTTATTAAAAATATATATGTTTTGTAATGTAACTAAAAATTTAAGGTTTTCGGAATTTTTCCTTTATGTGTGCTATAAAACATTGCTTCATGCCAAATTTCAAGATTCTAGGTCGACTGGAAGTACCTTTTAGGTTTTGATTCCCTTGCGAGTACTTACGAGTTTCAAAATATGCAGCTTAAATTGCTGTTTCTTTTGATTGCGTTGACATAGAAGTTTGATTTTGTTACAGCTAAAAGGTATTATAGATCTAAGTATTTGGTATGAATTTCAATTTGATACCTCTACGCGTTTATGAGGAAATGGGTAGTAAGGTTAAAATTATTAAAAAAAAAAAAATATGTGATGTAACTAAAAATTTATGGTTTTCGTAATTTTTCCTTTATCTATGCTATAAGACGTTGCTTCGTACCAAATTTCAAGATTCTGAGTTCACGGGAAGCACCCTGTAGGTTTTGATTCCCTTGCAAGTGTCGAAAATTTGCGGCATAAACGGCTGTATCTTTTGATTGCGTTGGCTTAGAAGTTTGACTTTTTCACAGCTTCAATGGACAGTAGACTTGAGTAATTGATATAAATTTCAGCTTCATACCTCCACGCGTTCCTGAGAAAAAGGGTCTTGACAGACGGACGGACAGACTGACAACAAAGTGATCCTATAAAGGTTCCGTTTTTTCCTTTTGAGGTACGGAACCCTAAAAACATTTTATTGGAAGACAAACAAGCAAAATAATTTCCTGTTAGTAAGAAATTCACGCAGAATAGAGACACCAAAAATGGTAGTGGTCCTCCGAATCTTAACACGTCAATAGCATGTGGCGATATTATGAAGGCAGAAATTGATAAGGCGAAGGAATCAATGCGGGCGAGTTGTTGTGAAACTTTTCCACCTAGTCAAGATGTTAGTGACAGTAAGCCTATGCAAGTTATGATTTTTTAAAAACGGAACATTCATATTTGCAAAAATACAATTCACAAACATGTTTTTTCATTTCACTTTGCTCGATAGAAAAAAATCAAAAAGTGAACCCTTTTTTTAAAGGTTTTGCTTTCTGGCTACTTCAATTGTGAAAATATCGACACTAGATTTAACATAAACATAGATAAGTACTATACCTAAAAGATAAGTATTTCAGTCTTTATACTTTTTTTTCAAATTACTTTTCTAGTGTCAAAAATATTGATTTGTCGCTTAAGACGTTTACTTTAGAGCGCCATTGTTCATAGTAATCATGGAACGGGGGAGCGCGGTGATTGGCTCTTCTGGCTGACTAAGTATGGGGCCTTAAGTCGGCCAATAATACATGACCGCTATTAGACCGACATACTTAGAACGTCCAAAAAGGTATAGTTGCCGTCTAAACGCACTGACCAAATATTAACGACATCGACTTGTCTTTAAATATCAGTTAACGTCTACTTTATTACATACGCTTAAAGATAAAAAAAAATATTTTAATTTCACTTTTAGTACAATCAACATGAAAGCAATCACTTTTTTTACTATTCCTAACAAAACAGCCTGGCAATGGAAACATTAATAGGAAGTTTATTGCGAAGCGCAAGCAATGCTCAGATATTAAAGTAATAAGTTAACGGTCTATATTGCAGCAGGTCAGTTGCAGGGGTCGGGTAATAGCGGGATGGAGTCTGGATCTATATAGAAGGCTGGGGCTGGGGCACTATAGTAATAGCATTGTAGTAAACTAGTAATTGCTAGTAGTTTCATCCGCAGTTCGTATTTGTTAGATATGAAGATTTTACCCTCATTTGATGTAACTCCGACTCGCATTTTTTAAATAACGAATAGAGCTTTCCATATCACAGTTTATTTATTATTGAACGTCAATGCTTGCCGTTGACGTGCTCCGCTTCGGAGGGTAAGTTAGCCGGTATACTTAATTTTTCTCGAGGCAAGACATCCCGGCTTCAGGTTGGCAATACACCATTACCACGTTTGGTGTCTCTGGCGGCGTGAATTTCTTACCATCAGGAAATCTATCTGCTTATTTGCCTACCAATATCAAAAATAAAACCATTAGAAAAAACTATACATACAATACAATACAAATTATTTTTAATGATTTGTACGATTTCGACGCCTTTTTAGCTCGACAATGCTCAAAATTGTTATCCAAGTTCCAACCAATTACGTATTATAAGAGTACGTCGATAACGTCAGAATGTTAACGGTTTAGAATACAGTTTTAGGCACTGTTTACCAAAACGCTTGTTCAACGAGTGTTTATTTTTTTGTAGTAAGACTGTTAATGTTTCTTAAGTGTTATACATCTATAACCACCTCCCAAAAAGGAGGAGGTTATCGTTTCGAATGTATGGTTATTTTCGCGATTACTCGGCTAATACCCGACCGATTTTAATAACAAATTAATAAAATAATAATTATGAAAACTAGTGTTTGAGTTATAATTTATAGTGCATAAATTTTTCACTTAAATACATCTTCATCGACCGCCTCGTTGGTTGAGTGGCTAGCGTGCACGCCTATCTACACTGAGCAACCGCGATCCTCGGGTTTGATTCCACGATGTGGCAGTCATTTGTGTAATGAAAGTTTAGATGTCTGAATTTCCTGGTCTGAGTGCTTATTAAATTTATTCTGGTATCCATTTAATTATTTCTATGTACTCATTTCGCCGACTGCATAACACAAGCATATGTAATTTGCTTACTTTGGTGTTATATTCAATTTGTGTAACTTTTCCAGGAAAATTTATTTATTTAACAATGATGAAATCATCAAGATAAGTGAAAAATGTATGCATTATTAAGTGTCACTCAAAAACCACTTGCAGGATGTTGATAAAATGTATATGGGACCATTAAGGAAACATTTTACATAGCAAAAAAGTTGGAGTGGGTTTTAGCAGTTTTACTACGCTTAATTATTATTTCATATTTATTTCAAACCACTTCTGTTCTGAATTAATCATATAAACGTCGAGGAAGCCGATAAGAGGATTATAAAACACAAAATTGGCCTGACAAAAGGAAAAATATTGTTTAACCGAAAATACTATTCAAATGTGTTTTTCATATTTTTATTGATTTAAAAAGGTATCATAATAGGAACAGACGAATCTTCTTATTAAAGGCAGTAAAGGTTCTTCGAAGAGCCTCTTTAAGCACGACGGGAAAAGATGGGCGTTGTAAGCTCGACAAGTCTGTGGGTGTGTATACACACACACACCTAAAGGTTTTGTTGGAGGTTCTTAAAGAATTTGGATTTACTTAATAATTAGGATAGTAATTGATAAATAATTTATAATATTTTTAACATTGCGACAAAAAGTAGCTAAATGTAAATTTAATTACTTTGTTCCTATTCAATCTACTAAAATGTAACGTAACTTCACGCCCACATCTCCAATGAGGTTGGCAGAGAGACAACCAGGGCACATACGACTAGCCGAATACACTGAGGCCCACAAAGGTGGCAAGCCTCTCGCCAACCGGCCACATATCCGATCCAATCAGGCAATGTTATTTGGATTAAGAAATTGAAAATATACATTTCTATTTATTTTGTTGCCTGACCCGGGAATCGAACCCGGGACCTCAGGAAGTCAAGTCCGACGCCGGATCGCTTGACCACAGAAGCGATTTAAATGTAAAAGAAACTTATATGGGGAGTATATAAGTTTAATTTGAAATGGAAACTTATATATTCCCCGTTTAAGATGTAAAGGAAACTTATATATTCCCCGTTTAATATGTAAAGGAAATTTATATATTCCCCGTTTAATACGTAAAGGAAATTTGTATATTCTCCATTTAATATGTAATGGAAACTTATATATTCCCTGTTTAATATGTAAAGGAATAGGTGGTAGAGTTTCAGCGAGTCGCCAATAAACTACCACCGTCTTAGCTATACCAGCATAACGTCAGCGCTTGCTTGCTTGGAATACGTCAACAGACGTATTCCGGTTTGGAGAGTAAGGATCAGAAAATCTGCCTGATTGTTTCCCTTCCAATATTGAAGAAACACATAAGATAGTTAACAATCCAAAAGCTCTGATGGTGGTCCAACGTCGAACTTGACTTCTTGAGGTCCCGGATTCGATCCCCAGGTCGGTCAACAAAAAAAGTGCGTATTTTTAATGTTCTTATATTAATAAAGCTGCCAGGGATTGGATTATATGCCCGGCAGCAGAACATATGTTTAGCATTTCAGAACTTTTGTCTGTGTCTGTCTGTATCCTGACCACGATTTCACATTTACTACTGAGCCGATTATAATGAGATTTGTTATGTATGTACTCTATCTATATCGATAAGATAAGTTTTGGTTCATTTCCTAGGTAAACATTGGTTTGAATATTATAATATTTGCAAACTACAATGCGGTTGAAAGTTAGAATGCTCAAATAATTTTGTAACATCTTTTTAACACACGTATTCCGCTAATTAATTTGTTTGAATTTTAGTGAATTGTTACCAATTATTATGTGGAAAGAATGAAAGATAAAAGTTTGACAAAATGAAAATGTAACGAATATGGTTGGATATACCCAGAGAGACCTAAATTGAGATTCAATTTTTCCCCGTGTTGGTCCAGGCACCTTTGTAGAATAGACCATCTGCCTTCCTGTGGCAGGCAGCTCGTAAAAGGCGAGCATAGGCTTGACGTCACTAACACAGTGGCATCTGACTAGGTGGTAGAGTTTCGCAGCGACTCACCCGGATTGGTACCACCGCCCTACCTATTCCTGCCACCATAACGTTATGACGTGTTCCGGTTTGGAGGGTAAGGTAGCCGTTAAACTTAATTTTGCTCGAGGCCTAACAACCCGGCCTCTGGTTGGCAACGCACCATTATCAACTTTGGTGTCTCTAGGCGGCGTGAATTTCTTACAATCAGTAAATCCGTCTGCTTGTTTGCCTTCCAATGTTATAAAAAATAGATACCACGATCAAATCGCTCGGGTTTTATCCGAGTGTGGTGACAAAAGTATCCGAAAAGAATGTGCAGTATCCGAAATCTAGGCAAAAACTCGACAGTCTTTGCCTATCACTCCAGGAACTTAGTATGAGGATATTTATTTGTCAGGAAAATAAGATTATAGAAAGTTTTCCAATCCAATCATCTGATGTTCAATTTTCAGTCCCCAATTAATTTTGATAGCGCATTAGGGCAAGGAAATAAATACGATCCGAACTTCGCATTAACGGAATCGGACGAAAAATCCGTTATCCCTAGCGAGGCCATTAATCGTTTTGATGTCACGGTATGGGACATTTAGTGTGACCTTTTTAGTCCAATCTTTGCAATTCACGTCCCTAATCACTGTATACCGAATGCCGAAAACCGAACCGCTTACGTCGGTACGGTTTTCCGAATCAAATGACAGATACTAATTGCCACGTTCTTTGTAGAGTTATTTATAATTTGGATTCGGATGTCACAAGCCAAATACTAAATAAATGGACTTGGGATGATTCCTGGACCAAATAAAATAAAGAAATTAATAAAAAAAACTAAGGGATGCGCTCCGGGAGTGCCGGCAGAAGTAAAAATTACCGTTGTACATTTTTGATATTTTGGAATGGTTAGAGAATAATTTGCACTAGAAGCAATTTTAAGTATCAGTGTGAATGTACTTTTATTTGTGTGGTAGAATATAATATACATTTGTTACGCTATCGTACACAAACATGACAACACGAATATTCGCGTAAGCGCCCTGCGCCGTCTCGCTAATTTTCGATCAGGTTGCGTGTCCTGACGCAAGTTTAGACCCATTCCAAAAAAAGTGAGCAACGCCTGTAACGAAGTTTTCACTTCAAAAAAACTGGATAATTATAAGGAGAAAGAAAAAAGCAGTGCTTGAATCCGTAAAAACAGTTAGTAGTTGCCAAAGTGTAGCGATACGGTACCGTTGCCTTGAAAAATATAAAATACAATTTTCAATATCGGTTCGAAAATGTGTTGGAGAAAGAATGGGCGAGAAATCTCACAAACCCTCTTTCAACGCCAATGCTTAATAGATTTTTATTAATGCTTAGTTAATGATCTCATCGTTATAATTTGATTGTGGTTGATTAATATGATGATTTATGATAAGTTGAATAACTTACTGTAGAATGCGTTATAATAAAATACTTATATTAACCAATTAGCGGCCCGCCCCGGCTTCGCACGGTTCTGAAATATACATATAAACCTTCCTCTTCAATCACTTTATATATTAAAAAACCGTATTAAAAACCGCAAAAACATTTAACGATTTAAGCATACAAAGAGACATAGGGACAGAGAAAGTGACTTTGAATTATACTATGTAGTGATTAAATGATCTGTTCAAAATGAAATTGTATATTCATAAACTGAAAGATTTACTTTAAACTAATCCAGGTAGAAAAATATATTACATTAAGAGTGTTTTACTCTTGGCGTTGACCTCATAAGTAAAGTATAAGCAACATTTTTATGGCATGCGTGTTGGCAATGCACTTCCATCCTTGGCATAGACAAAGACACGTATAGTCATCATAAAGTCATACTCGTTTACCTTTTCAAAACAAAAAATCCGCATTGTTAAGTATTTCATACGAATAAAATATTATCGCTCGCTCCAGTTATAAGCCCGACAAAACCTTTTAGCTGTTATGACAATGATTGTGAATGTTTTGTGGTTTAACATTGTATGTTTGTAGTTTGCTCGTCAGCTCACGGAAAGTTTAAAATATTGTTATTCAGAGCACTTTGTTTTACAAGCCCTGTTCAGTACGCATACCTGGCTGCTGTTAGTTTTAGCTGGCTGTGAATTTTCAATAAAGCGCTGTTTTGATGTCCAGAGTTGATTTTGTTTTTATATTCTGCTATAGGCTTGCTTATTTCATGTTCTAGGAATTAATAAGAATTAATTCGGTTCACAGAACTATAATGAACTATTCAATAACCGTATACTTATTGTTTATTTAGTACCTACGTCTTTCGCAATGTTCGGAATCATAGACAAAAAACAGAATGAATATAAATAATGAATTTTTTGTCGCGCTCTGCCATTCGACATAGTGTATAAGATGTAACGGAACGAGAATAACAAATTATGTTAAGTTATTTCGAATTTCACCTTCAAATTCATGAAAAAGAGATCATATTTACAAAAATGGGAAAATGCCAGTCGTTGGAAATATTTTGATTTTTAAATACGCTATTCTAAAAATGACACTACAAATGGAAATAAAACTTCTCATAAGCATTTTAGAATGACAGCCCTAAGCCTGCAACTTATAAAGGAAAATCAAAATGTAAATTATTCCGTGACGGACGTTAGAATCGTGAAACGTAACTTTTTCTAATGTAATGTCTAATAGTACATTCTAGTGAATGTCCGAACTAGTACATTTGAATAACTGAACTAGTAGGTACGGAGTGATCTTTATTGTGACCGAGTATTAACAAGTCTATTTTGCTAGTTACCCGTCAGACGTCGTCTTGTCATAACTGTGATTATTGACTATTGTCGTATAAACATTTTCCTGACAATAATTGACACTGAATTAACAGCGGCAAAACTACAAAAACCGACTCCAAATATTTCATCGGGTCAACGTTGCGATTCGATAATCTTTTTTCCAAGTGTATCATTCCGAAATGGTCCCACATACATTTTGTCAACTTTGATCAGGTCGTCATTGTAAGTGAAAAATTTCGGAAATTCTTGCAAGTGAAAAGTTTTTTGTCGGTTCACGACAAAACTAATATGGGACCTTGAAACCTTGGAATCATGACTTATCTTTCTAAAAAAACAATCAAAATCAGTTGTCTATTAGTAGCAATCACGTAACAAACATTCTACAAAATTTAAAAAAAAACATGCAATCGAATTGGCAACCTCCTTCTGTTTTTGAGTAAGTTAAAAATAATTATCAAAACTGGCATATCGGTTCATGCGAAAGCGATGACCAATGGAAGTGGGAATTAATTTTCAAAAGACTAGCCAAGCCAGTTGACATTAACAGCTATTAAGAAATATTGTTGTTCTTTTGCAGTTTTCCCAGCTTTTCTCATCATCAGAAACTTCTTCTGAAAATAAATAACACAGCAAAAATGACCACGGGAAATTGAGATTCGCTAATCTAAATATGGACTTGCCTGATTGATAATAGGTTTTCCACCTATCACATTGTGGGACTAAGTACCTTCGACTAGTCGTGGGTTGCATCTTTTCGGATGTATAATTTTTTTTTGATTGATTGATTAAATATTTTGATTAAATCATCATCATCTCCCGGGGGACGTCTACTGCAGGACATAGGCCTACCCCAAAGAGCGCAACAAGTCATGGTCAGCAGCCGCATGTATCCAGCGACTCCCGCGACATTGACCAGATCATCAGTCCACTGGGTGGAAAGTCGTCCAACACTTTGATTAAATAAAACAAATTAAATAAGTAAGTATATAATTTACTCACATAAATGGATTTTATTCATCAATATAATTGTGAGACATCCTTATTACAATTTGTTTAATTTCTGAAAACTAAAACACCAATTTTAAATTTATGCGATATTTTTTCACATCAACACTCAGTTTTATTGAAACATGTTTATTATTAAGGCAAAAAAGGCCCTTCGCCACCACGGCCTAAAACTTTTTGCATAAAAGCAATCGTTCCACAAATGGGAACAAAAGAAACCTAGTTCAAAGTAATAAAATTAATTAGAATTCATAAAACTCACGCTGTACGTATCAAAGGAAAATGCAAAAGTTGGAGAGTGAAATTTAGTAACGTTTCGCATTTGAGTTTAACTTAAAAATACGGAACGCTTTTGTAATGCAATTTTGGTTAATAGGATTACAGTTCTTAAATAACTTCAAGATATTTATAGATATAGATCCAATTTTAATAACGTATCTGCAGGTAGCGATAGGAAAAACTAAATTTCACAATGTGATAGGTGCCAAGCCTAAGTTAAGTTAGTCCAAAGAATATTAATTATTCCACGCGGATGAAGTTGCAGGCGGAAGTTAGTTGTTTTACACTAGCTACACAGGCAGGGTTTGTATATAATAAATAGTATCAGCAAAACTAAAACTCAAACTACTATTATAACAATAGTGTAAGTTGAGTAAAACACTTCTACTGTTTTTCGTATCACTTACAAAATACATAAAACAGTAAAAGAAGTATTTCTTCATTAAAAAATACAATTATATTTTGTAAGTCTTCCAAAGAGAGTGGAAAATTTCAAAAATGAGTTACGTGTTTCTGGGTTTTGAGTATTAATATACTAGGCTACAGGAACGGCGTTTTGGATGCGGCGTGGTTTAGCAACCGCCCAGGACGCCAAGATGTAAAGGGACGTCAGATCCTGTACGCTATATAATATCGTTAATTTTTTTCCTTTGAATAGCATGTAGGGGGTGCCGTACGAATTACGTCCCAGGGCGCTGCTATTACTAAAATCGCTACTGGTAGGCTATATTTAAAATTTAATGACTCGTATAACGTTCGTGGTAATTACTCCCAACTGTCGAATTTTCCATCAAACCCATCACTCGATTTTCCAATATCCAGGAAATAATATGTAAATGATGCATTTCAGTGAAGAGTGACGTTTAATAATTAGCTGCTCATGTCAAATTAACTGAATACGAAATCGGATTGCGGAAGTACGCTGTCATTATCCCGCCCGCATCAATTATTCCCTTTAGCGATATCTATTGGTTCTGCATAGTCAAATATTAATTTAAGACTTAACTGTAGAAAATATTTTCGTAGACGAACTGAATATGTTCAATCTGAGAGCTTCAGGGGTTTTTTCTCCTCGTATATTTTCTCTATTCATTAATATGATCAAATATTATATTAATATGGTCAAAGATTTTATTATCATTTACATGCGGATAACCTGCAATCGCTTTCTCATGCTAATGTGTAGTAAACTGTTGCGATTATATCCATCACCCTTGATGATCATCTGCAAGCATTAGACTTTTGAAAAAGAAAAATGTAACAAAACATTTTTTGAATAAATATTTTATTAAAGAATTAAATATTAATAATAATAATAAATCAGTTTAGGAGGAAAGTGATAGTAAACACCGTAACTCAGTATTGCTGAAATGAGTACTAGTTTACCATTTTCGTAATAAATGCAGTAACTTACTAGTCCTTAGGTGTAGTGAGTTGTTGCGATGGTATGCATCACCCTTGATGATTATCCATAAGCATTTAAAATAATAAAGCACCTACTTAAACATTTGGATAAACATTTTTTTTTCAACAAATCATTTTTTTAATAAATAACTTAATATTAATAATAATAAAGCAGTGTTGGAGGAGAGTGATAGTAAATACCGTGACTCAGTATTGCTGAAGTGAGTACAAGTTTACTACTTTTGTAATAAACGCAATAACTGACTCGTTCTTAGGTGTAGTAAGTTATTGCGATGACCACCCTTGATGACCATTTACAAGTATTTAAAATAAAAGTATTTTGACATTTTAAAAAATTAAAATAAGAAAACATTTTTTGGAGTATTAGAAAAAAAACTTTTTTGAAAAATTTTAAACGATGTTAAACAAAACCAACCCAATAATATAGAAGAACAAAATTTTTAATACGGGATTATTTTTGGTACAGCGAACAAACAAACATATCTCCTGATCGTAAGATTGTTTCTTATGGCCTTGGCATATGGACACCATACTTTAGTAAAGCCGAGGAATAGTTCCGGTCTCTTTAAAATTGTGTCTTAAGTCAATTTTTATATTTCTGAAACATTTGTTTGAGTTTTCCTTATTTCTGGGAATACGCTCAACTTTTAAATTTATGACATATTTCATCAAAATCTGTTGCGAAAGAGTGAAAACGTTTTCAATTAAGGGAAAAACGTTTAATATAACGCCGATAGAAACAGACGAACACTAATTTAAACATAAAATATGTGAGCATTAGTATCCTTTTCCTAGAACTAAAAGCGTGTACCTTATCAAAGTGACATCCAAGAATACTTATTACATGTTAATAAAAATATTTTCCCTCATATTATGTTCCCATCCACTTTAATATAAGTACTGGCAAAGGACGTACCATACTAACTTAACTAAAATGAGTTTCCTTTGTATGTTACATTTTTGCTGTCATTACACTTTCTTTACCAATTACTTGGTAATATTTTACATTCGCCTGTTTTTATACTTTTTAATTAAATACTTAAATTTTTAATAAAATCGTGGGTGTTTGTAGGTATGTTTGTGTCTTTGGCATAATTCCTTAACGAATGCACCGGCTAGTGCGGACTTTTCAGTTGTGAAACTACATGATCGAAATAATTCTAAGCTACTTTACTAACGTTACTGTTATACCCTGTTACATTAATGTACGTTTCGACTGATTTTATTGGGGGTTATTCAAAATTTTCACGCCTTGTCCTTGCGGGGTAGGCAGAAAGTATTGTGTGGCAATTATCACAATTGCTACAGACTTTTCTTTTACAATCTATTAAAAAACCTCATGGATACCCCAAGAGCATGTTGTGTCGATATGTAACTAAACACCAACGATGACCTTCACGCTAAGAAGACGAAGATCCCCCCCC
>NJDD01001562.1:564596-635796 GCA_002245505.1 Calephelis nemesis | reverse complement strand
TATAATAACAAATAAAAGAAGTATTAAAATCTGTAAACTAAGAGAAATGGGGTTTCAACTATATATGTAAGACTAGCTGACCTGGTGAACTTCGTTCCACCTGTTCAGTTTGGGAAAAACTAAAATGTTATTTTTTCTAGTTTCCTCACAGTTGAACAAGAAAAAGTAACGATTTCCAACCAAATCGGTATAGCCGTTCTTGATTTATAAATGGACTAGCTTACTTTTACATAAATAAACTAGCGTCCCGGTACGTGCTTCGCTACGTATATAACCGCATGAATGACATAACACAACAAAATGAAAAAGAAAAAACAACTGAAAATAGTTTCAATATGACAGCACAATCCCCATCTGAAAAATGGTTTAATTTGACTGAAAAATACCCATTAACAAAATGATCCACCATTTATTGAATTCGTTTGTTACAAAAATGTGATAAATGTAGAACCGCTCTACCGATTTTATGCAAACTTCACATACGCCATCTACTAATAATAATCCAAACAAAACATAAACTTTTGGTTCGGATACGTGAGCCCGTTCTTGATTTATAACATTAGACCGAAAAGTGTCATTGATTTTTATACACCGTGTAAATGACAGCGTAACGAAAAATGAAACCATGGAATCTGTACATGATAGACATGCATATGGAGTTGGAATTTTGTGTCAGAAATTTTATGAATTATTCGAAAAAAAAATATTTTTACTGATTTCAATTTTATTTCGTTAAAACTATCTAACATATTTCAATTTTTATTTAATATCAAATAAATAAAACATTTTTACTAAAAACAGCAATGTAATGAAACAGCGTATTAGGTTGTCACTTACAGCTCGCAACGCGCGGCTTAATGCATACACTTTGTTCACTAATACATTGCGGGTCGAAAAACTGCTAAATATTTAACCACTTGTTTCAGACAAAAACTATACAAGGTATTTTGAAGTCTGATAAAAGTCTGAATCTAAACTACTGCAGAAGTTTTCAAAGACACACTGTATAAAAAGGGTACCTACAGATTTCAGATAGACGGCACGTTGCTATTACTAAAAGTAAAATAATTATCAGCATCTGCAATCACTAATTTGAGCTCGGGAGTTGCACAAAGGTATTGAATATCGCGAATTACTGATTCACAGCGCACAGCTCGCCTATCTCTCCGACTAGCCAGTCTTTGAATATTTATGCGGAAAATGCACATTTTATGTAAAATCTCTACAACCGCTGTAGTTGGACTGAGTAAAATAAAGTTATTTACTTATAAATTCAGTTATTTGGACTGTTTATTTAACTAAATGCGTTAATCCTTATGACATTATAAATTCAAAAGTTTGTTTGTTACTCCTTCAATAAAAACTGCTGAACCGATTTTCATGAATTTACCACACACATAGAGGGTAACTTGGATATACAAATAAGATAGTTTTTGAAGTGAAAACTTCTTTCGCGACGTGGCACCATTTTTGGAATGGGTAAAAACTTCTAAACTCGCGTCAGGACACCTGACCTGAACAAAAATTCGTTAGACGGATTACGCCGCGCCGGCTGTTTACTCTCCATAAACAGCCGGTGTGACGTAGGAGAAGAAAAGTCCCCCTCTCTTTCTACGGCGCCCCTCTCTTTCTCTTTAGTTTTATTCCGGAAAAATGTTCTTGTGGGACCATTAACCACGTGGGCAACGTTGCGGATAATTGCTAGTCTTACAAATAAAAATCAATTGTCGATCGTTAGTCTCGCTTAAAACTCGAAAATACCTGAACCGATTTGTTGAATATTGGTTTTTAATTAATTGTGAAAGTCCAGGGAAGGTTTGAAAGACAAGAAAAAGGAACAACTGAGAGAAAACCAGGAAAAACAACATTTTATACTTTTCTATACAAACAGAATGGGTGGAAAAAAGTTCTAGAAGATAGAAAACCTAAACACTACCAGTTAAACTTTGAGAACATTGAAGTATTTAATATTTACAAGGAATGAATGAATACGAAGGAATGAATGGTGAGTGGATATTTTCTGTTCGCCAATTTATAAGAACTGATAGACACTTCAAATAACTACAACCGACAAAAAATAAACACTCGTAAATCCTACAACATTAATTCCGAATTTCTATCCAAATAAACGACACTGAAGTCTATGAACAATAGGAACGCGGCTCACTATCACATCCAGTAGCGGCGTAAGATTAAGCGTAGTTGAATTACCGTCCCGGGCGCCGGATAGAGAACCCGCTTATTGAACAGGGCCTAGCTACATCGAAATATCTTATAAGTTTTAGTAATATTAATTGTAATAAATTTTAATAAAATTCTTCTAATAAAAAAAGTTGCTCGGGATTGGAAATGTACCCGGTTATCGATAGGCTTGCCACCTATCACATCGTGGGACTTATGCTCTAAAAAAATTAGTAAAGGTTTAAAAAGTAATTAATTTCTTCACGGTCATGAAACGAACACTAGATAATTGTAAACATCTTACAAATTTCAGCAAAAAGTTGAAAGATTAAAAAATAATTAGTTTCTCTTACAAATATTTTTCTCATAATGTATTTTTCTGTTTCATTTATTGTTTTTTAGCAAATAGTATTGTAGATGCGTATACAAATAATGGTATTGTTGTCTAATAATAAATTTTGTTTTAACATAACTATATTTTTTAAATCAAATTTAGGGGGCGCTGTAGATAACTCGCCCATGGCGCTGGCGCTGAACCCGGCTCTGCTCATATCGCTGGTAGTTTTTATGACGCGGGCTTCCGACGTAACATGGGCAAACTGAGATAGAACAGAAATGAATGACTGGTGCGTTGTCAGTATATTATTTTACAAAACTTTTTGTTCGGTACTGATTGATTTTTTTTCAGAATCAGAAAAATCTTTATTCACGTGAACCACACAAGTGGTACTTGTGCGCGTCGATATGTCTATAAACTACGACCGGATCGGAATCGCGGCCACACACTGAGAAGATCTGGCGAAAGAAACTCAGCGGGCTTGTCTTTTATCACTACTAATAGACAATAGTTACAATATAAACTAGACTAAAAACATGAATTTCAATTTTTACTTCCACAAAAAGTACAACAAATCACATTACAAATTGTAGTGGGAGATTGAAACCTCTATCCCCAAGCATCTCTGATACCTTATGATATCCTTTCTTACATAATTTTGTTTTTATAGATTTTAAACCTATCTAAAGGTAGATCTCTAATATCAATTTATAGTTTATATGTAACATACATAAATATGAAAATGAAAATGAAAAATATCTTTATTTTACAGATTACATTATTAACAATTACAATAAATATCTGTTGGTGGCCTCACTAGGCAAGCCTGTATCGAGGCAACCTTTATTTCTGATTGCAACTTAATTTAACTTAAACCTCGTTCACAGAACAGTTTACTTATTACAAACATATAGTGTATTGTACATAAAATCAAAAGAAAAATATTCTAAAGAAGCTATATATAAGTATTATAATATACAAAAAAAATATAATTAAGACGGTGTAATTAATAAACAGAAAGTTATATTTTAATCTTCATTAGTTCCTCCGTGTCATCGTATGATAATGTCTGTAACCATTTGCAAACTATATTTTTCGCTTCACAAACAGTTTTGTTTTTAATGTCACAGTATTTAGTTACCCTTTTGTATATGAACACATTTATAAAATCTCCAAAACGTTGAGCGAAATGAGTTTTATTAATATTAGGAGTAGGCATTCTATACACCCGGCGACTGACGAAGCTAAAATATGAAACTAATAATTTAAATTTATTAAATCTGTATATTTAATTCGTTTCGATAACTCTAAAAAGAAGAAAACTAGTTGGGTAAAAGCTATATAGTGACGGTAAGCTTATGCTCGCCTTTTACGAGCTGCCTGGTAGGAAGACAGAGGGTCTATTCTACAAAGGAGCCCGGACCAACACGGGATATGAAACTAATAGATAAATAAAAACTCTAAAAAGAAGAACACTAGTTGGGCAAAAGCTTTTTCAGAATAATGATTTTTTACTTAATTGCCTTTCACAAATAAACATATTAAACTCTTGGATTTATTTTTAGCTTAAAATCTTCTCCAATATAAATAAAAAAATCCTCGATAAGATCAAAAGTCTTCAACCACATACGTACAAATAAAAGATCTAACAATATATCATATTTGCAGATCCCACGCCGTGATATTTACAGAACGTTTGAGTGTAAATAGATATAAATATTTTCCAACGAAAGTGACAACAGAAGACCTTTTTCCACAGACTTCAAAAAAGAAGTTCTGTTTGGCTGCATGTTTTTTTCATATCAGTCAGCACTAAACTTTCTTATTAAAGATCTTTACGCTTAAAGCAGGACATTGAAACCAAACTCAGAGCTATTTACTAAAGATTATCTTAAGCAGCATTTTGAAAATGGTAAAAAGCAAGACATTGAAATCAATATCAGAAAGAATAGCAATGATTAACTTAAACACTTCAGTTTGTCAATGGTGACATGGTTCGTGTGACGGTCTTTGGAGAACAGGCGTCAAGCCAATAAACAATACAAACAACCAAGCCCTGCGTTTGACACCAGGCCGTTGGAAGTGGATTACAGCGCTCTACAGGGAGTTCGGCAGCATTTAGGAAGCGTAATGGCCTTCCACCGTGACCTGCTTTAGTTGCGACAAATAGAGATTTACGAGATTGCCTCCCGGGGATTTCCAAAGGGAGGCTGTTTTTCCTAATAAAATTGAACGTTGTTTGCTTAACGGTTGCTTTATTTCAAATCGGTTATTTTCAAATGCTTCATATGAATTTACTAGCTGTTGCCGGCGGCGTTGCCCCGCGACCACGAGAACATTGTTTCGAAATAAAAACTATCCTATGTATTAATCCAAGTTACCCTCTAATTGTGTACCAAATTTAACGAAAATTGGTTCAGCAGTTTTGCGTGACGTAGTAACAAGCAGACAAACTTTCGCATTTATAGCATTATATTATAATAGGATAATAAGATAATAGGATAAATATTAACAGTTACAATATAATTATAATTTAAAGTCCTTTTCCTCCGTCAATCATTTCACTGTATATGACGAGTTGATATAAGTCAAAATCCTAAAGTTAGCTCTGTTTGTATTAGGTTATTAAAGTAGCCTAAGGTATGTTTCAGTCCTATGCACTTAAACAAGAAAATAATACTCGTAGTATATTTTATAAAAGAAGGCGTTACATTGAATCCATACATTAATACAAACCAATTTTCCGCCAATTTTTTTTTTGCGGAAAATTGCGAAAAGTAATTTTATTTGGATTTAATACTATATTTAGTTACATTAAATTCATTATAAACATACAATAATTGTTATATAGCAAGTAAATCCAATTACATATCTGGTACTAACATACACGTACGTTAGGTGGATGTACTGTAATCATTCACGATGATTAATTGCCATATTTTAAATAATTAGAAATAATCAATAAGTTTGAGAAATCTCTCAACGCAATATTGAAGCTAGCTTCAAAAATGTGGAAAGGTTTCTCCGAAGTATTTTACTCTGCATGACTAAAATGTAAAGCAAATAAAGTATCTTCACGCCCATATCCCCGAAGATCTAGGTCGCCCACGACAAGCCGAAGACACTATGTCCCACAATGTGATACGTTGCAAGCTTATCGCCAACCGGGCACATGTCCAATCCCGTGCAACGTCTTTTATATCGAATATGTGAAAAACACATTCCCTTTCTGATGCTCGACCCGGGAATCGAAACTGGGACCTCATAAAGTCAAGTCACCACACCTGGACCGCTAGACAGCAAAGGCGATAGAAAATTGAAAATATACATTTTCTACTTTTTTTGAACCGACCGCTTTGACCGCTAGATCACAGAGGCTAAAATGTAAAAAAATTAAAATTGGCTATTTAACTAGGCAATTAAATCTACTAAAATATCAATATCTTACTTGCAAAGATTGACTCAAAGTGAAATGTGGACTTCGTTTTCGTCCAAGAATTTTCTGAAACGAAAGTTTTTGTAAAAAAATATACTGGTCATTTACTACACTCTTATAATTGACATTTTGGTTAGATATTTGTACATACAGTGCTCCTTACCTACATTTAGTTTTACTTTTTACTTTTTGTTAACTAAAAAATTAAACAAAAAAACTCGGTGTTTTAACTGCTTCTTTCTAGATGAATTTCAAATGTTTTCGTGGTTAAAAAGCAAATGGTTGGTTTCATTAAAATTCAATTAAAATCTGATAGTCAGTTTCTGTTTTAGGTATACATAATAATTCGTATTTTAAAACGTTTTTAAAAAAAGAGGAGGTTACACGTTAGACTCCTATAATTTTTATTTATGTTACTCGATTTCTCCGTTATTTCTGTACCGATTTTGAAAATTATTTTTTTAATGAATAGAGCATATTTCCAAGGTTGTTCCAATGCCAAATCTGGACCTAATGAATGAATCCCAAAGAAATCGATAAGTACTCAATTTTTCTGCAGCATTTCCGTATTTATCATACAATAATTATCGTTAATATAGTTAAACAACACCATCAAAGTATACTCTTTCAAAAACAAAACATTTACGGTAACGATTAATTCAAACATCAAAACATCTTTTAAACGCAGTTGCCGGAATTGAGTTCAGTTATTTACGCGAATCCTTTTCTATATCTACTACCGATTGAAATTGGTTACCACAGAAGTCAGCTAGAGGCATGTCTGGTGAACATGGTGGTTTCTCAATGGTATTTTTTTTAAATGTTCTCAAAAATTAATTCACACTAATGCCGTAGTGCCAAGGCGCATTTTTCAAGGATTTGCTCTCTCCAACGCCGCGTCACACTCAAATGATATCCCTTATTTTACCGTTCGACCTTCTGTCCAGAATTCTGAGTACTTAACTTCATAGTTAAAGAATGGACATGACTTTGACTTTTAAAGTCAAAGTCATGTTCAAGTTTGGCACGTTTTTCGGTTTCGATTCAGTATGAAGCCACTCCAAAACTTTGTTTACGAGTTTGCATGTCAAACTCGTAAACCCACGTCTTGTCATCAGTGGCAATACGGGTAATGAATACTGGTTCGGAAGTGACTCGTTCTAACATGTCCTTAGCTACTACTTTGTCACACACTAGATTGTGTTTTTGGAGAAAATTCAGGTACTTTAGGAACAACACAGCGACAATATGTTTTATGAATAAAAAAACGGATTGCACTTCGGACAACTTCAGCAAACGGAGTGCTGGCAGAAGTGAAAACTGGAACATTAACGTTGTGCATTTTTGTTATTTTGGAATGATTAGGGCACAATTTTGAACGAATTGCTTTAATTATCAGTATGAAAGAACTGTCATTTATGTGGTAGAATACAATGTTCATTTATTGCGCTATCGTACACAAACATGACAAGATGAACATTGGCGCAAACGCCCTGCGCCGTTTAAACGAAACATCAGACGCAGGCATATATTTTCGCCACGCCGTAGAAAAAGAGGGGCATACTACCGGCCGTGCCGGCTGTTTACTCTCCAACTGTTTACTCTATTCCAAAAAAAATGCGTTACGCCGTTAAAGAAGTTTTCACTTCAAAAAACTTGTTGATTAGTGAAAGTTATATCAACGCATCAGATACAAAGATCGGCTTAAATTTGAATGAAATTTTCAGTCACTACTTTCTTTACTTTTGCGATGTCAATGCGATGCGATGATGTATCACTCATAAGCACCAGTTTCGGATAAAGTCCTAATGTAACATTTTTATTGATTCCGAACACTAAATTCCACTAGCGATATAAATTTAAGACAAACTCTTTGTTCAAAGTTTTTATCGATTCTGAATATTCGCAATACACACTACATATTATATTACTAAAAACTGCACTACATATGGTATAAATAGCAGATGCAACTCAAGCTCCGCAACAAAATGAAAAACAGTTGTGCCAATCTAACAACAACAAAAAAATAAAATTTTAATTTGGAACCATAAACAAGTAATCCATTCCCGTTATTTTTTAACTGAATCTAAATAATATTGTCTATTGTTGTGTTTGTTTTTTTGTATCTTAAAAATATATTATACTTATGACTGACTTAGGCGCACAAGATATTAAACTTAATTAATAATAACAAGAATAACACACTTGCTTATGATATCAGGAATCTATTTGCAGTATTAATGGAATCAAAATATTCGGAGGCGTACTTAATACATACTCTAGTTAATCATAATCGTTGTATGAAAACAGACAATGTAAATATGACAATAGAATGCGGAGTTAGGGGATGGTCTCATATCGCTCGCGTGCCACTCGTGAGATAAGGGAACACATCTTTGTACACAAAATACAAATGTAAAATTATTAAATCCAAAGCACTTCGTGAAAATTACTTTTTATGTAATAAGCAACATAATGGCAATTACAATTTGGTTTAACAAACCGATTATTAGGTAAAAATCTTAACGCTTATTATCTTACTTTTAATACTTTCAAGAATATGTACGTACAAAATTTCATAATGATTGTTTAATTTGATTCATGTAAAGTAGTTTTCGTGTGTGAGTGAACGTAGTAGAAGTTACGTAGATGCAGCCAAAAAAGTATCTTCACGCCCATATATCCGAAGGAGGAGACATATACACAACCAGGGCATCCACAACTAGCCGAAGACACTAAGTCCCACAATGTGATATGTGGCAAGCCTATCGCCAATCGGGCACGTATCCAATCCCGAGCAACATTTTTTTTGTTACAAAATTGGAAAAATCTAATTTTCTTTTTGTTACCCGATCCGGGAATCGAACCCCAGACCTCGTGCTATCAAGTCCAACACTTAGACCACTAGACCACAGAGGCGACTAAATTTCTTGAAGTCTCAAGTCATTGTATCTTCACGCCCGTATTCCTGCAGAATTAGACAGTGATACAAACAGAAACAGGCCATCCACTAATCGAAAGCACTTAGTCCCTTAACGTGTTAGATGGACCGCAGAGGTGATTAATATTAAGAGATCTTACATCAAAACCAGTTTTAAGAGAAATATATTAAAAGTGTATATGACAATAATTTGATCAACGCTAAGTGCTGTATAAACATTCAGCCAACATCGTAAGTTTTAATTTTGATGGGTGGGAAGTCAATCAAGTCTTCTCGCTAAGCACAATAGGAGCCTCTGCAACACATCTTAAGATTCAAGTTTTCTTGCATTTTGTACATCAGTGCGTATTCTGTGCCTAATGTTATAACATGTTTTTCTATCTCAGTATTTATATTAAATGCTCTCTAGCGCAAATTATTATTCTTAGACAACAACAATAAAAAGAAATTTTACTTTATAACAAAAAGCTCTCCCGATTCATTAGATGAAAAGTGATGTTTAATTCGAAAACGAAGAAGAAAGATAGTCTTGATACTCTTAGCCTCCTTCTAATTGACTTTGCGTGAAGATATATGTGTATAGCAAGATATGTAAAGCTAGAAAAAATCTATACTCAATAGTTAAAAAGTGCCCTAGCTATGAGAAAATGCCGTTAAATAAATTTGTTTTTTAAAGCTGGTTAGAAATTCTAACTTACAACAAAAATCTGATATTTCCAAAGCTGTATAAAGTTTAAAAAACAGGAATGTGAAATAGAGCTTGTTAGGTATTTGAACTTTCAAGTCAAGAAGGTAGTTGAAACGAAGTTAATAAGACTTATAGGAAATAAAATATCGATTAAAATGAAATTGAGGCATAAATCCGTTCCTGGCGCGAGGCCAAGACAACGATAGTGGCAACTGCAATGAATTTCAAGTGCTTATCTATGACAATCTGCAATTAAAGCTGTATATAATAGGATATCTGACTAGTTGAAGAGCTGTTGATTTATATATCTTTTTTATATACGAGATACGAAAAATAGACGAAGCTAGAACGGATCTAAGAGTTTAAGTTGATGTTGTGCTGGAACAAATGTATATAATTGTATATCTTGGTTGTTCTTTTGGCAGGGATAAAAGGTACCGCGTATTATCGCTTTGCATCATTCTGTGCTAATCTTTATCGTTGTTGTAAGGAAGACAGAGTTGTACATGTCAGAAAAAACATTAGAGTAGGATAAATGTGGTCAAAATGAGAGCGCTACGGAAATCTGTAGAGCTACACTCGCTGATCGCGTTCGTAAAAATGATCGAACCTAAAAGAAACAGTGGGAATGAAAAAAAGTATTGTTAAGTTAAAATAAAAAAACATGCTCCTCTGGTTGACAAATAATGATAGATGAAAGATTGGCAAAGCAGATATACAATGAGAATCTGTGTTATTCGAAAATGGTGTCAAAAGTCTCCAAAACTGGCGTGTTTGTATGAAAAGGGTTATGAATATGAAGGAAGCCAGGCAAGCCAGGATAGTGAGGTTTGGCACTCGATGCTCTCTGCCTACCTGTAAGGGATTATGCGTAAAGATATGTATGTATGTATGAATGTTTTTAAGACATGAATTTACATACAATAAAACTTAAAACTTATATTAAAAAATACATCGAGTCGACTAAAAATAGGCAACAATTTTTTGAATGTTCTCTCCCCGTGTTGGTCCGGGCTCCTTTGCAGAATAGACCATCTGCCTTCCTGCCAGGCAGCTTGTAAAAGGCGAGCAAAGGCTTACCGTCACTAACACCGTGACTTCTGACTAGGTAGTAGAGTTTCGCAGCGACTCACCCGGATTGGTACCACCGCCTCACTTATTCCTGCCGCCATAGCGTCATAACGTGTTTCGGTTTGGAGAGTAAGGTAGCCGGTAAACTTACTTTTACTCCAAGCCTAACATCCCGGCCTTAGGTTGGCAACGCACCATTTCCACCTTTGGTGTCTCTAGGCGGCGTGAATTTTTTTCCATCAGGAAATCCGTCTGCTTGTTTGCCTTCCAATATCATAAAAAAAATGTGTTTTTCTAGGCCGTGATTTACGCCAAATTTAAGAAACTGATTATATTGGTTACATTTAAGTTAATTAGATATTTTTGTACGATAAAGTTATAGAATATTACCAACCACTTATACTAGAGTGCTGCCCTACAATTTGCCCAGGTACGAATCCACTACCTTACCTATTCCTGTCGCCATAATGACTCTGTCATGTTCCGGCCCGGAACTACTGACTAGTCGGTAGATTTGCACCATAGGCCCTAACATCCCGACAGTATGACAGCGACGCACCTCTAACATCAATGACGTCTATAGGCCATGGTTAACTCTTAACGTCAGTAGATCCATTATCAAGTATAATTCGCTGAACTATCATAAAAAATACATTTAGTTTTAAAATCCTGATAGTTCTCTAAATGAAACTAATTGGCTTGAGTGGTGAAAGAGTTAAATAAAACATATTATGGAAAAATACAAGCATTATAAAAAAGTACCTAAACAATGGAATTCCACCAAAAGCCGACGATGAATAATACAAATTTAAGAGAATACTAATTTCCAACTCCAGTAACATTGAGTAAAAGAATTCATTTCGAAAACCGTTCCCTCACAGTAATTGCATTGTGCTGTTCAACCTTTGCACTTGAGTTTCTTAAATTGTAATTAAAAAGTTAAATTGTTCAGTTAATTGCTGCCATTGCGGTCGTGTTGTCTTTTCATTTTTGCCTGATTTGAATGAAGTCTCTATGGTCTAGCGGTCTGGTGTCGGACTTGACTTCTTTGGGTTTCGGGTTCGATCCTCTTGCCCGACAACAAACAATTGAGAAATTGTATTTTTTTTTCTAATAAATATAACGTTGCCCGGGATTTAATATGTGCCGGTTGGTGATCAGCTTGCTTCACCACATTGTGGGGCTTAGTGTCTTTGGCTAGTCGTCGTACCCTGGTTTTGCCTGTGCCTACTTCTTTGGGAATAATAAATAAGTTAGAGATTTTATTACCTAACTGCAAGCAAGGGTTAAGTATGAATAACATTTTTGTGTGTTCGTATGTTTCTGTTATTCTTATTTACTTATTGCTAGCTAAGTCCCCGGAAGTTATCCTGTTCTGTCTGTGAATAT
This sequence comes from Calephelis nemesis, assembly GCA_002245505.1. Lineage (NCBI taxonomy): Eukaryota > Metazoa > Arthropoda > Insecta > Lepidoptera > Riodinidae > Calephelis > Calephelis nemesis. Next base: position 623,753 of record NJDD01001562.1, on the reverse strand, counting down.
TTCTTATCAAGTGAAAACTTCTTTAGCTGCGTTGCGCACTTTTTTTGGAGTGGGTAAAAACTTCTAAACTCGCGTCAGATGGTCAGATAGAAAATTCGTAAGACGGCGCAGGGCGCTCGAGGGCGCGCAATGTTCGTGTTGTCATGTTTGTGTACGATAGCGCAATAAAAGAATATTGTATTCTACCACATAAATGTTAATACTTTCATACTGATTATCAAGCAATTCGTTCAAAATTATCCCCTAACCATTTCAAAATATCAAAAGTGCACAACGTTAATATTCAAGTTTTCACTTCTACCAGCACTCCTAGAGTGCAACCCGTTTTTTATTTCATAATACTAAGCAGTACTCATTCCGTGTGAACGAATTACACTTTTACCTTGTAATGTATACTTTCTTAGTTTTACTTAAAATAGAATTCTTTAGTTTGTTCAAAAACATGTCACCTCGTACCAAACGCTAGTTTTGAAATTATATTAAAATATTGAAGTAACAGTGTGATAAGAAATTTAAAGTAACAAGGTTATCTGCTTGTCTCATGCGCGGCTTCTGGAAGGTAAAAGGTTTATGTCTATGCTAAGCTTTATGTAAATCTTAGATGTTTATAAGGCGACGTTAAGATTAAACTAATTAACATAGTGGCATTATCTTAAATCCATTATAATACAGATTTATGTGACTTATCCTAAAAATAATATGTAAATTTTGGAATCTCAATCGAATAGAAAAAAAGTATCTTCACGCCCAAATACCCGGAGAAGGAGGCAGAGGCACAAAGCACCCACGAATAGCCGAAAACACTAAATCCCACAATGTTATAGGTGGCGAGCCTATCGCCAACCGGGCAATTATCCAATCCCGGGCAACGTCATTTTTTAATAGAAAACTGTAAATATATGTTTTCTTATTTGTTGTACGACCCGGAAAATAAATATTTTGATTGTGCTTACTATTAGACAATGATTACATGAAATACAGCTAATAAAGATGAAATTAGATTGATTCGGTGAATTCTTCACAATGAAAATAAATAGAGGGAAGGCAAAATAATGATTACATACATACATATCTTCACGCCAAGTCCCTTACGGGGTAGGCAGAGAGTATCGAGTGCCAGACATCACGATCCTGACAAACCTGTCTTGCTTCCTTCACATTCATTAATTACCCTTTTCATACAAACACGCCGGTTTCGGAGACTCTTGACACCACCCTCGGATAATATCCGATTGATCTGATCGTGAAATGTCAGCCTTGGTCTCCCCGGGTACCTACATCCATCCACATTCGCATTGTATATCTGCTTTGTCAATCTTTCATCTGTCATTCTTTCCACATGCCCGAACCAGCGCCTTTCGCATTTTAACACCAACACTTTCTTTCGATCCCACTCTTTCTCGGATCTCACTGTTACGAATGCGGTCAGCGAGCGTTACACCACAGATTTTCCGTAGTGCTCTTATTTCGACCGCATTTATCCTACTTTCATGATCTTTCTGACATACCCAACTCTCGCTTCCATACAATAAAGTTGGGATAAGCACAGAATTATGCAAAGCGAGTCTAGCTTTTTGACTCAAAACCTCGCTTTGGAATAGCTTACCCAACGCTCCATTCACACTATTCCCTGCACTCACTCTCTTCTCTACATCCGCGGTGTACCTTCCATCCCTGCTAAAAGCACAACCAAGATATACAATTTCATTCACTTGTTCCAGCACTACATCATCAACCAAAACTCTTACATCCGTTCTGGCTACATCTCTTTCAAATACCATTATTTTGGTTTTCGTCGCATTCAAATGTAAGCCCCTTTCTTTACAATCTTCTTCCATAACTGTGACCAGTGTTTGCAGCTCAGATGGTGTAGCTCAGCTCAAATAATGATTCTCTATCATAATGACCTTTTTATAATAGTATCATAGCAAGATGAAGTAATATATTTCAGCGAAACAAATAAAAAACTTCATGTGAAGAAAGTAATACTATAAATAAGTATTCGATTCGCTACTTTTATAAATATAATACAATTATATTAATTAGCATAAATTCAACAATGAAGTAGATTCTTGCAATTATTTTTATTTTAGCACTTGCCATGTGCTTGGGTTCTTCTTTCTTTCTATAAATCTTAAAGAAAGAAAAACATCCTGTCTAATGGTGCGAATTTTTTTCTTTCTTTAAAATTTATAGAACTAGATTCTAATAGGAATTGATATTTTTTTAATTGGTCCAAAAATACAACTTTGTTGATGTTTTTTTAGAAAACATAATATTGAGTCTTAATTTATTCAAGTCAGTTAAAAAATACCTAGATAAAACAATTTTGATGTATTTTTTTAAGAGAAGGGACATAATATGACCAACGGTCGTGCAGAGACTCAATTATCTTTTAATCAGCCTCTACGACGACATTTTTAAGACAAAATTGTGATTAACGGATATAATTATATAAATCAATTAAAATTTAATCTATTATTAAGTCTCAATGTTGTATGAAAAATTTTAATTTCATGACTGATTAAAAGATGATTGACCTCTCTGAATACGGCTGCAAACTTTATATCATCAGTAAAACAGTCTCTATGAAACTTCTTAAAAGTCACAAGTGCTTCATTTTACCCCCTGCATAGTGTCATTTAATATTTATTAATATAAAATTAAATTGGTACCACTGCCTTACCTATCTCTGCACCAATAACGTTATAAGTAGTTGGTACTGAGAAATGAAGATGGCGTTCTTATCAACAAGAAATTGATATTTATAATGGTCGAATTTCAACCAACGAGCGACCACTGGTATATATAAATACATGATTAAATTAAAAAAACGTACTCATACCCAAAACTACAAACATAATATAGATATATCGACTACACAAACGCCTGCCCCAGTCAGAAATTGAACTCAAGCCTAACGTTTGGTTTTTGGCTTAAAGCATGTACGCTAACCGTATTTCATAATAAAAACAATTGCAAAAAGTTATATCAATATAGCAATTGAAGTTTCGAACGAACGACGAAAACAAGCTTCCAGAAGATTCAATCACTATCACCGACCGTGACAAAGTTAAAAAACTTCTCAATTAATTACATTCATTGCGGCGAAACTTTGCTCGTTAACCAACAATACCCTTAAATTCTCATTCAATTAAGTGTTAAAGCCCTTTGCCAAGTTCCACAAAGAGATAGTGGAATGTCACTTGCATACCAATAACAAAAGGTTCCACCTTTGAAATATTTTTATAAGATTACAGAACAAACATTTAAATAGCTTTCCATTTTCTACAATTCATTCATTTTTTAGCTGCGTTAGTTGAGGGGTTAACCTATAAAACTTTATCTATCATTCGTGAAACTCAGGTTCGATTCTCTACATTTGAATGATGATGTTAGTCGGAGTAAAATTCTACCCCCACAATTACGTAGTTACTGCCAAATATATATATATATATATATTTCACCCGCGACTTTGTCCGCGTGGAAAAATTACTTTGGGCTAACGCTAACTTTAACCCGACTTGAATATATAGGTTAGTAGGTACTGTGTCATAATTTTGCTGTGATGTTATTTTAAAACTGCGATATCGCTCCTGTGATATTCGTTAAAATCCAATGATATAATGGGTAACTTCGTTTTAAATTAATACTTGTGATGAATAACTTATTAATTTGGATAAAGTTAATCCAAATCGTGAAGGTTAATGATAATAATATTATGTTCATACAAACACTTTCACATTTTAGTAATTTGGTAAGCATTAAAAACGTAATAAAGGTAATAATAATTAATAGAAAGACACATGCCGTCACAGATTTTTTTAAAACGTTGAATGAGAAATGATTCTGTCATACATGATTTGGGATAGGTACTCTCAATAGGAAAAAAATCCCCCGATTTTGTAACATTCATTAATGGTGTTTCGCTCCTATTTATCATTCTTAGCGAGATAGCGTGATTAACCTATAGCGTTCCTCGGTAAATGAGCTATCGGAGTTTTTTCGGAGTAGTTCCTGAGATTAGCGCGTTTGAGCAAACAAACTCTTCATCTATTTTTTTTTATGTCAGATGTTATACTGTTATATAAATTTTATATTACAAGCACATAGCTCTCCTGATTTAAAAAAAAACGTGGTCTATGGACACCAAAGATGTGACAGGTTCTTCGCTGTACTAAGGCCAGGCTACCCAGACCGGAACATAACAGAGAGATTATGGCGGCAGGAATAAGTAAGGCGGAGAAACCCCCCTATTGGGACAAGTTGCTGTACAGCACTTTACCGCCAGAGGTCTCATTAGTTATGACCTACATTTTGACCTGTGCTCGCCTCTTACGAACTGCCTAGCAGAGTGGCAGATAGTCTATTCAACTCAACGGACTCAAGTGGAAACTCACACGGGTAAGAGGTTGAAATTCAATTTCTAATAAGTAACTAGCTTACCCGGCAGATGTTGTTCTGCTATTTTTTTAATGTGATTGTAGATGGCGAAAAATAGATAGTAGGTTTTTCTTAGATCTACTGAATATGCATATAAAAATTGATGAAAAACGGTACAGCCGAGTACGGTAACTAACATTGTGACACGAGAATTTCATATATAATGTATACATCGGGTTTTCCTGTTAGTGACATTTGGTACCTAGAAAAGGCTTGATTTTTAAACATGTATGTTTTCATTTTTTTACGTAAACAACTAGTTGACCCGACAAACGTTGTCCAGTTTTTCACTATGAATATTAAACTCAATGTCAATAAACTGAAAGTTACGTAAAATCACTGCATAGTACAAAACAAAGTCGCTTCCTCTGTCCCTTTTGTATCCTTAAATCTTTAAAACTACGCAACGGATTTTGATGCGGTTTTTTTTTATATAGATACAGTGATTGAAGATAAATGTTTAAGAATAAAAACATTTATAGAGATTATATTTTATATATCACAAATGTCTTATAGGAACAAAATAAATAAGCACAAGAAAGTAAAATGTATTTCATTTTTAACAAAAGGACAAGAAACAAAACTTAGTTTGATTAAAAATCTACGACCTAACCAAATGTAGCTAAAAGAAACTTTATTAAAAGAGAAAGTAATTCAGAAAGTTTTCACTATAACAAAGTTTTGCAGTTTCATTTTTTTCTAAAAGCATCTGTTTTTACTTCGTGCGCTTGGATTTTGTAAAAAGAATTTTCTGCTTAAAGGACCTTACATAGTTACATGTTTTAAGATGTTTTATAAGTAACGAATGTGCAACGAGTTTTTTTATAAATCTTGCATATTTATGACATTGGAAGGCAAACAAGAAGACGTAATATTACATTCCCTAATAGTAAGAAATTCACGCCTCCTAGAGCCACTAGGGGTGGTATTGTTGCGTTGCCAACATGAGAAAGGAATATAAGGCCACGGGCAAAAGTAAGTTTACCAGCTACCTTGTCCTCCGAACCGGAACACGTCAATGGCAAGCGCTTCCGTTATGGCAGCAGGAATAGCTAAGGTGGCTGCGAGACTCAGATTTCACGGTGTTGGTGACGTTAAACCTGTGCTCGCCTTTTACGAGCTGCCTGGCTGGAAGGCAGATGAATTATTCTACAAAGGAGCCTGAACCAACACGGAATCTTGCTCGGTATTTTTTATCTTTGGTAACTATTATTTTTGAAAGTAAGAAAACAAGAAATGACTACACCTAATTTGCGTGCCGTCCTAGAAATTTCTTCCGGGATTTTGGTGATTCTTTTTTGAAAACGTAGGTCATAATTTCGAAGTGATCCTATATAAATTTGTTATGATCAGACTAGTGCTTTTTGACATATATAACAAAATAGGCATTATTACTAGCAGCCTATTCCAGCTTTGTATCCACCATACAAAACTTTTTTATCATACTTATAAAACTTCCCCTTGAATTATTTAAAAAAACGCTCAAAACCAACAAACTTTTTGGCCAACTTGTTATTAAAATGATTTCTAAGCACTACATTTATTATAAAATATGTTTCATTCTATCTCAGATAGGTGTAGGTCTATGTAGGTTCGTATCTTCTACTATGTTAAATCAAAAAAATATACCTATAAATATGTAGGTACAGCATACATGTACATTTTCAGAAATGGCAAACACATTCATTTCTACAGAATCTCGGCTAAAAATTAAAAAGCGATACCTATAATGTAACGAAGTTCACTTCACTGGCACATTTAATGAGGTACGTTGCTATAACCTGTTAAATTTCACAACTACAGGTGTGATTTATAGTCTGGCACATGAAAATGAAATTTAAATTTCAGCATAAATTTCAAGTTACTTTAAGGTGGCTCTGGGAGACATTATAATCTGTGACAAGTTGTAGCATTTATAGCCTGTTTTTCAATCTCAGAGACTGAATTGGCAGATGTAAATGTCGACTTTGCAAATAATGATACCAGCATCTTTTTGTAGTGTTGTCCTATGATACCGATTTTTTTAAAACGTAAATTGTTGTCGTTTTTCAAAGAATGGAATATCTAAATTTGTTTGATACTACAACCCTAAATTTACTAGCCACTTTCGGTGATATTGAAAAAAAACGTTATTTCAAAGATACTTTTTTAAAAAAATTTAAGATAGTACTTCCGAAGTGGTCCCATTGCCAAAAAGTCTGGGTCTTCTTGACGGAATCGAATGGAAATCGAGGAAAATATTTTAGGAGCACTTAGGCAAGATTACATTATTGAAATAAAAGTCGGTTTTTTTGCAAAATACTGAATTGTAAATTATGTTAACTTTCGTCTTGCGATCTATTGAAATGTTCAAATGCATCCGTTGTGCAGACAGGCACAACCAACTGTTATTTTCTGTAAAGTTCTGTTGCATTATTGTTTTACTATAATACGTCGTAAAAAAGACGGGTTGCACTCCGGGAGTGCCAGGAGAAGTGAAAACTTGAATATTATTTTTGTATTGGAATGGTTAGGAAATAATTTTGCACGAATTGCTTTAATAATCTTGTCTTATTGGTGCTTAACAAGGATACTAATATATGGAGATAAACACCCGTATATTTCCCCCGTGTCGGTTTGGGTCCTCTGAGTAAAATAGCCTTACCCAGAATACGTGAAACCTATGACTAAGACTTATTTTAAATCGTTATATATTCTAGGTATATTGCTAAATAAAGTTTAGAAAACAATAAAGTTTGATATTTCAATTTGTTAGTCGGGGTCCTCCGAGTTGACATGCCATATGTACTGTCGTACATCTGAGCAAAGACAAAGTGGCTCATTACCAACCAGACCACTGATGGTAGAGTGATGTGCAGTAACTTGCCGGGATAGGAATCTACCGCCTTACCTATCCCTGCCGCCATAGTGACGATGTCATGTTCTAGTCCGGAGGACAGGGCAGCCAGTAGACTTGCACAGTTAGCATAAAACTCCCGCCACGCAGTGACGAACTTACAGTGTACAATGGTGACTATACGCTGCCGCCATCTTTTTCCATCACGTGAACCGCATAGCTGTTGGCTATCTTTTGCCACAAAAAATAGTAGATAGTGTGTTTGTTTTGTTAAGTAAAAAATAACACTTTTAAATTAAATGAATACGAAACTTTAATGCCATTTATTAACCTATAGTTATGAGTTATATTCATAGTGTATTTATTTATTCTAAATACACATGTTCCGATTTTCCAGCGTAACTTGTAAAAATCGGTTATAAATTTTGTTAATGTTTTTCGATAACGGCACGACACTATGAATTGCAAAAACTGTCAACATCGCTAATGTCAATTTAGTCTCTGAGATTAAAAAACAGGCTATAGGTGAACTGTTTTTATTAAGGTGGCGGCGACAAGAAACTATATATTTTATTGAATAAGTTTTTTTTATCCTACATATAGTTATCCGTATAATATATATTCACTTGTAGGTTTTAAAAGTTTGGAATTTCTCTTTTAAAATCTGATATTTTCTAATTTTTATTCGTTAGGTTTTTTTCATTTTCTAATACATATCTTTAATACATGTTTTTAATCTAGCATCATATTCAGCATCCGACCAAGTTACAGTTACTGGTGCAGTCTTTATATTCTTATCTTTTCGATTATAAATCTTATCTTATGCATACAAAACACTGATATTATAATAAATATGATCTTCATACTAGTCTCAAGGAAGACAGATTTTTAAGGCATCAGATCAGGCAGCACATAAGCACATGGGTGTCCAATTGATAAAAGACAACCGTGGCCATAGATTATGCAGTTGTGTGTGTATGTCCTGTGGAATGTTAAGTATGTTTTACCCTTGAAACCTCAATATGATATATGATTATGGCTGTTGGGACAAAGAAGGTGAATCCCTACAAGGGCAAGTTGCTACACAGCATCATACTACTTTTCTCTCTTGTTGGTCTAATAGGTACTGATCATTTCACATATGACTTCCTCTTACAAGCTGCCTGGCAATGACGAAGATAGTCTATCTCTACAGAGGACCTTTATAAACTAGGGGAAAATCTACCTTTCTATTAATTTATCTAATCTAGACAAACGACAGTGTTTTATTCGCTTATGTAAAAGCCGTTTTGTCGTCAAATACAATGATACTACGAGCATCAGACAAGGACAATGTTGCCATCTATTAGATCAGGAAAAAAGATAAATTTATTCCAAGCAACACTGCTACGAAATCTTTCGATAGTGTCTCAGGCTGACATTTATCTATCAATCTCAAAGTACAGCACGTTAAATCTTTTATTTGCCCCTCCGGAGTACAAAAGGGCGCTTTAATACATTTGTATAGGGATTCGTCTAGACGGCCACAATAGCTCTTTTAAGGATCGTAAACAAAGGACACAATACTGATCATTAAAGCTTATATTTTACAAAGATTCGATATGGCTCTGCGGAAATATTAAAATTTCAGTTATCATCATCCTTTTTCCGGTTAACGGTGAACATAGGTGTTTTTCAACTTCTTTATGAGTCAAAATTCAGCACGTTCCTGTGGGCAGGTCTTAGAGACTACTGTGGCAGATACATTTATAAAAATTATTAAAAGACATCTATATTTATTTATAAAATCAATGCCATTTTTCGTTGTAATTATATAACTCAAGAACGTGCTCACCTATCCAAACCAAATGTTTAGGCTTTATTCGGACTATTTAGTAGATGAGATTTTTTATATGGGGATTTTGGTGTCATATTGAAACTTTTTTCAGTTGTTTTTTTTTATTTTTGTTTTCTTGTGTTACGTAATTTATATTCATTGTATTCGTAGCAAAGCACGTACGGTGCCGATAGTAATATATATAAGAAAGTCGTGTTAGTTACACCATTTATAACTCAAGAACGGCTAAACCGATTAAGTTGAAAATTGATAGGATGGTATCTTAGTACCAGGAAAAGAATACAGGGTATATTATATCATTTAAACATTTTAACATTTTAATTTTTCCCATACACCTTGTTTTCGTACAAAACAAACATCTTCGACGTTTGAAACTCTTAAAATTTATTTTATTGACACCTTTCATACTGATAAAATAGAAGCTAGAGGTTAGTGTAATCTTGAAATCCAAATAAATAAATAAAAAAGTATCTTCACACCCATATCCCCGAAGAGGTAGGTAGAGACACAACCAGGGCACCCACGACTAGCCGAAGACACTAAGTCCCACAATGTGATAGGTGGCAAGCCTATCGCCAACCGGGCACATTTTCAATCCCGACCAACATTTTTTTTAATTAGAAAATTGGAAAAATCCAATTTTCTTTTTGTTGGCCGACCCGGGATTCGAACCCGGGACCTCATGCAGTCAAGACCAACACCCGGACAGATAGACCACAAAGGCGATTAAGAGGCGAAATTCAAATAACTTTCTTCAAAGCATATTGTTGTAGGTTTCTTAAACCAAATTAAAATTTGTATAAGTTATTTGAATTTTAAGATTATACTAACCTCTAGCTTCTATTTTAGCAGTATCAAAGGTGTAACTAAAATAAATTTTAAGAGTTTTATCCATCGAAAATGTCTGTTTCATACGAAAATGTATTTTAATAATTCGTATCAATGTACCTCTATGCCATAGTGGTCTCTAAGACAAGTCGACAGGAATCTGTTGAATTTTGACTCATAAAAAAGTTGGAGAACACCTATGTCTAGCATAGTAACAATTTTAATAATTTATACGGGTAACTCACGATATATTTTTATTTTATTTGTCGATATTTCGGCCTAACTGCATAGGCCATAGTACCGTCATGAAATGTTAATAATACGCTACGATTTAAGTTTAACATTAAATGTGACTTAGTTAGTATCTAATAAAAATATAGATGACGTGATTTTTAACATTACTCTGAAGAAATCTTATGTTAAATAATACAGTATCTATATAAAGTAAGAGATTAGGATTTCACCTTAGGAAGTGTAAATTAATGTCTTTGTCTTACCTGTCTAAAAGTAAAAAATAAAGTTAGAGCCTTTGCTCTCGGCGGACTTTCACTGAAAATGAAGTCGTGAATTATTTTTTTCGAACAACCGCTCTCTCTTCTTGACTCTTTCTATGATAAAGAATAAGAAGTGAGATTTTTATTTCATTATTACTTGCAAAATTTCCAAAGTTTTGTTTTGTATATGAAAATATAAAGCGCAGCCATTTAATAATAGATCATACATGATAATACACATGACGTTCGTTTACTTCCATTATATTGGTTAATAAATAAACAAATAGATCTTTAATCTAAATATTCTCTTTAAAATGGTAAAACTATAATTCAAAAGAAAAATTATTTCCTTATCTAGACAATTTTGGCACGTGTTTCATTTTAATTAAATTCAAATGCCTGGTTAGTATAAAAGATTCATGATTACTCTTTGTCTTTTACCTTTTGTGGAGCCAAGAAAAGACTTTCCAAGTACTCCGTCGTTAGGATGAAAATACATCTGTCATTGTTTTTGTATTATTCTAGACAATAAACATAAAATCTGAGTATCATGAAAGCTTCATTTAGGAATATTGTGCAAAACTACTAAGAGCGGATTCATTACTTTTTTAATATTCAATTCATTGAACAGCATTTTAAAATCTAACAATTCAAATTGCAATTTGTTTCTTTTTGCTTATGGCTTCGTATGGTAAAGTAATTTAACTAAAAGCAGCAGTTCTTAAAGCTATACCTTACTCTACTTAATTATTTATTTGCATTTTTTTCAATTAATTAATCGCCTTTGTGGTATAGCAGTCCAAACTTGACATCTTAAGGTTTGGGACGATTGTTCGATCCCCTGGTCGGACGATAAAAAAACTATTTATTTATTTATTGAGAACAAATTCACAAAATCTTTACAGGTTTCCCCAGAACGACATTGTGAGTTATACATATAATAACAATTTAATCATTCATACATTGCCTTTCCATGTAGGTTTGTGCGAGTTCTGTGAATTTAGCTAGGCTACAAATAAAAATATCAATTTCTACTGCTAAAATAGTTTTATACTATATCTAAAATAGTATAAAATGTGAAATTTCCAATTATTTCACCCCTGGTTGTGCCTCTGCCTACCTCTTCGGGGATATGGTCGTGAATGTACATACACATATTTCAAAGTTTTTTGAATTGGCGATATCATCTGTCAGTAGACAAGTTTAATGATTTGGCAAAACCGGACTTTAACTGTTTGCATAACTAACCAGCCATAAGTCTTTACAGCGCATATCAACGGAAGAAAACATATATTACTCAATATACATAATTATATTACATTTAAAGCACCAGTCAAATTTTGAGAAACAGTTCGGAATCGATAACAATTATTGTGATCTTCCCCGTGTTGGTCCGAGCTCCTTTGCAGAATAGCCTTTTATCATAACTAATATCGTGACATCTGACTAGGTGGTAGAGTTTTGCAGCGACTTGCCCGGATTGGTACCACCGCCTTACTCCTGCCGTATAGTAGGTAAATTTGATTTCGGGTTTATTCAATCAAAATTTATAGGTACTGTGTTTTTATTGGCTAGAAATAAGGATCAAAATCTTTATTCTCATGAATCATTTTCCCCCCGTGTTGGTCCGAGCTCCTTTGTAGAATAGACCATCTGCCTTCCTGTGCCAGGCAGCTCGTAAAAGGCGAGCATAGGCTTGCCGTCACTAACACCATGATATCTGACTAGGTGGTAGAGTTTCGCAGCGACTCACCCGGATTGGTACCACCGCCTTACCTATTCCTGCCGCCATAACGTCATGACGTGTTCCGGTTCGGAGGGTAAGGTAGCTGGTAAACTTACTTTTGCTCGAGGCCTAACGTTCTGACCTCAGGTTGGCAACGCACCATTACCACCTTTGGTGTCTCTAGGCGGCGTGCATTGCGTCTGCTTGTTTGCCTTCCTATAATATGAAAAAAAAAAGATCTATGATAATACTAAAAATCAATGATGCAATGAAAAATAAGATGTATAGTTATGATGTAAACAATGCATAAAAACTAACACTGGTTGCCATCGAAAGCAGTTGCAATCGCAGGCTGGTGAATTCATGATTAGTTCTATTAGGGTACGACAAAGCGTGACAACAAGTGCAGCATTTTTTGGGAAGTGAATGTTTATCTATACATAGTATAAAGCAAAGTCGCTTTCCGCGTCTGTCTGTATGTATGTATGCTTATATCTTTAAAACTACGCAACGGATTTTGATGCGGCTTTTTTCAATAGGTAGAGTGATTCAAGAGGAAGGTTTATATGTATTATAACATGCTTCATATGTTAGAGAACCACTGATAATTTCAAGATTTCTAATGCGAAGTCGTAAACAAATATATTTTTTTGCGTTTGCATTGCAAACGCTGGCTGAACTCTACGAGATAGATCAAAATGATGTACTAGGTATTGTTTACCTTAAAAAGGTCCACAAAAAAGTTCGCGATGGTATATGTTTATCTCTTAGGGATAACTTACAATAACCAATTTTTATCCTTTACTTGTTACGAAAAATAATGGCTTACTTACGAAGCGATTTAAAGCAATACAGCATTAATCCTTATCTAATTAAGTATCTTAAATAAGTTTTACATTTAATATAAGACAATATAGCCCTATACAGTATGTAAATCAAACGAATAGTTTCGGAGATATTACAGGTTTAAAATATAGGGACATCGCGGTTGCGGCGGTACCGACTGGACGCAGGGACTGTACATAGGACTGTAATTTACAGCGATCGCACGCATTTATCGGAGCTCCCTAGAGAGGAAAATAACAAACTTTTTTTGGAAATTCAACCCCTAAATGGGTTAAAAGGGGTGGCAAAGTATGTATGAGAAACTAAATATTTTTATTGCACATTTTTGCATGAAACTTTGAATTAATGCTTTTTAGTACAAATGATGAAGGGTTAAAGGGGGTATCTAAGTTTGTATGGGAAATTTAATTCCCTAACCCCTATGAGGGTGAACAGGGGTGGCACAATTTGCGTAGGAAAAATATTTAACAGTAAATTTACTATAAGTACATAACAATGAACCACGTACATCAGTTTATCATTAACGAAAAACACACAAAGAAATTATGATATACATAGTAGCAAACTTGGTTATTAATCCCTACTTCCCTACTAATATTATAATGCGAAAGTAACTCTGTCTGTCTGTCTGTTACGCTTTCATGCTTAAACCAGTAAACCTCTTTGCGTAAAGTAAAAAAACAGTAAATTTTTATTTGTTTTTTTTTGTTGCCCGGACCGGAAATAAAACCCAAGATCTCAAGAAGCATTTCCGAAGACGGACGGATAGACCTCAGAGACGATATGTATATTTCTAAAATTTCGAAAAAAAAATCTGTTAGAGGTTTCCATAACTTGCTATACAGTTTAATTTCAAAGGATTTGTCAAAGTGCAGATAAAACTGTAAACACTATAACGTATCCCTACTATTTATCTGAGGTGAAATTAGAATAGAGAAAGTGTATGTTTAAAGTTCAGTGTATCAGTTTTGACGGCAAAATTGCTAAATTGATTTTAATATTTACAAAAAATAGATGAAACTTTGGATAGCGATATAGGCTACATTTTATCTTAAAATTTTAACGAGCAGTGTTGGAGAGCTAAATATAAAATTAGTAGACTACGCGGGCGAAGCCGCGGGTAACAGCTAGTATGTATATAATATGCATACCCCATATATTTAATTTGGCTGGTCCTTTGAAGTCACCCTGTATTCGCGAAATTTAATAATTTCAAAAAAATACCTCCATTTTTTCCCAAAGGTGCTACAACCCTTTTTAAAGCAATAACTGCAAAAAGCCAAGTTTTCGCTTCAATAAGTAAATCATCTAAGCACACAAAAATGAAGTTTTCTCGATTTCTCTGCGATTCTGCGTACTTTGGAGGTGGCAATGGGACCTCCTCCAAAGTACGTTCTTTAAAAAAAACTCGGTTCAGAAATGATAAGATCAATAACATTTCTAGTTTTTTTTTTGTTAATTATGTGTGGTAAAATTTAATCTGTCAGTAAATGTTTTCTTTCATTCTTCTTTCTTCTTCGTGACGGCGAAATCAATAAACACACATAAAAAAATTTTAGTCGAATACATAATCTACTTTTTGAAGTGGTTAAAAATATAATATCGCTTATTTTATTAAAAGCTTGTTAAAATTATCCTTATAAACTGATGCGATAAAACACTGTTCGCAATTCAGAGAACTTTAGATGGTTAGTAAATTAAAATTTATTACACTTTGATTATCGGATTTCGAGCTACGTAATACAGGAAATATTTTATAACTGCCGGCGCTAACTCGAGTTGTTTTCCTATATTTTCCCTTAAACGTTTCCTGAATCGCATTCTAATTCTCCCCTTTGCAATATTTGAAAGAGCCACATTCCCAGTATAAATTCAACATAAAATAAACGACAAGGGAAGTCGGTAATAAGTTTTAGATTGGACAATGCTTTTGTTGTATTTGGCATATTATTTGCAGTTCCTGACAAAATTTTGTTGTAGAACATATTTTTTTTAGATTTTTTGTTATTTTTATTATCGTTCTATAGGCTATGTCCAGACTTGTGTCATTTGTGCTTTCATATACTGTTACTTCTAAAATAAGAGAACGATATAACTATAAATCATATAAGACTTACATTACTATGAAAACTTCCAGCGCAATTGATTTGAACGAGATCTAGTAAGTAGTAGATAAAAAAAATCGCGCCACCGTTTGGCATAAGCCTTTAATATGATGTCTTTGATATTTTACTTCCGCGTTGGAGAAGTTTGTATGTTAGCTAACATATTGCTAAGGGACAAGAGTGTTACACGCGAACTCAAGCTTATATTAAATTAACAAATTCCTGTAACTTCCACTCCTTGGAATCCTGCCTTTTAACATTTATATTTTTGATATTACTTACTATTTAACTATTTTACAAAAATAGTATTAAATTTAGCCTCTTCAGTCAAAAAGTCCCTAAAGCCTCTGAGTGTGGGAGATTCTTACAAAAGAGAGAGAGAGTATCTTCACGCACACGTCCCCGAAGCAGAGGCACAACCAGGGCACCCACGACTAGCCGCAGACACTAAGTCCCACAATGTGATAGGTGGTAAGCCTATCGCCAACTGGGCACATATCCAATCCCAAAATTTTTTTTTATTAAGAAAATTGGAAAAACCAATTTTTTTTGTTGCCCAACCCGGGATTCGAAACCGGGACCTCATGCAGTCAAGTCCAACACCCGAACCACTACACAACAGAGGCGACCATAATGAACGATAGGATTGAAATAGATGAGCTTTATGCTGCATAATACTTAGTTTTTCATTATTGTAATGATGTACATAGAGTCCGTAAACATGACAAAGCCTGGATTTCCGAAAGTAATGAAGCTTTTGTTTTAGACTTAATTATATCAAGTGAATTAGAACTTCCGAAATTTTGCGCGATTATTGTCCAAACCCTGTCGTTTACATTTATTTACATTTTGATATAGCAACAGAATAATTCCTGGAGAAGGTATATCTTTAGTTTTTATACCAACATTTCATATGGTTCTTAAGGTTACTTTATACGCGTGAAGCCGAGGACATGGGCTAGCTTCTTATAATTTTAGAATCAATTTAAAATTCCTAATAAATATATTCAAAATAAGAATGATCAATAAATACATTATATAAGCGAATGTGGGTTGACATTTCACGATAAGATCACTCGGATGTTATCCGAGGGTGGTTTCCGAAGCCGGCGTGATTGTATGAAAATGATAGTGAATGCGAAGGAAGCGCCACTCCTGCCTACCCCGTAAGAGACTTGGCGTGAAGATATATATGTTAAAAATAATGATATGACTAAATGGGATTATCTAGCAACTATAAGTAATGTAATTGCGGGCGTTTTAGCTTGGTAAATCGCATTTCTAGATCCGTCTTTATGTAAAAGCGAACTTTTGACTCATATTTCGTTCCCAACATTTCCCTCGTAATGCGTCTTTGTGCGCCAGAAATGGATGAGCTTTATGCTGCATAATACTTAGTGCTTTCATTATTGTAATGATATACATAAAGTCCTTACTTAAAACTGTCAAAGCCTGGATTTCCGAAAGTAATTAAGCTTTTGTTTTAGACTCAACGATGTGTGTTGTCAAATTTTAATTATTTTTGTAGTAAAAACTTTTTTGAAATGGGTAAAAACTTCTAAACTCGCGTCAAGACACCTGACCTAATCGAAAATTCGTAAGACGGAGCAGGGCGTTTGGGCTAATGTTCGTATTGTCATGTTTGTGTACGATAGCGCAATAAATGAATATTGTATTCTACCACATAAATGAGAGTACTTTCATGCCGATAATTAAAGCAATTCGTACAAAATTATTCCCTAACCATTTCAAAATATCAAAAATGCACAACGTTAATAAGTTTTCACTCCTGCCGGCACTCAAGGAGTGAAACCAGTGTTTTTTTTTGTTTAACTTATTTTTAAAATTGAATCGTTGACTTCCAATTCAGATAAGTAATAAATAGAAAGAGACCTGTTACCCAAAATTAAACATTTTGTAACATTGTGACATTTTTTTGAAATAAAATGGATTTTTTTTGTTATCATCTACACACACAGTATAAAACAATCTCACTTTCCCCTGTCCCTTTGTATGCTTAAATCTTTCAAAATACGCAACAGATTTTGAAGCATTTTTTTTAATAGATAAAGTGATGGAAGAGGAAGGTTTATGTATAATTATAATCATGGAAAGTTGGGGCCGGCCGCTAGTAGGGAATGGAATTTGCTAGAGTCAGTTTTTAATCACAGACGTTGTAAGTTTTTCCGTGATTCGTAAATAGCGCACGGCAAAAATCGGAAAATGTTAATAAAAGTAATCATTGATTTCATAACATACTCTTTAAAATGTAAATGTGTATATATAAAACGAACAATACAAAATTAATATGTTATACTCATAGGTTAACAAATGTCATTATTTGTTTTTTCACAAAACCGTATTGAATTACCTGTAATTGAATACTCAAAATTATTCGGAATATATTTCGGTCGGAATCATTATCTATTTCTGTAATTATTCTACAACCTATACGAATTAACTGTGCACTTCACGTTGTGACGTCATTTGCCTTTTTATTTTTTCATTCATTTATAATTTTTTTCCTATTACAGACATGATGATTAAATTTTTTTTATGATATTGGCAAACAAGCAGACGGATTTCTTGATGGTAAGAAATTCACATCGCCTAGAGACACCAAAGGTGGTGCATTAAAAAATGGTGCATTACCAACCTGAGGGCAAGATGTTAGGCCTCGACCAAAAGTAAGCTTACTGTCTACCTTGCCCTCTGAATCGGAACACGTCAACGGCAAGCACTGACGTTATGGCGACTGAAATAGGTAAGTTGGTGATAACAATCCAAGCGAGTTTCTGCGAAACTCTACCACCTAGTAGGATGTTTTTCAAAAATATTGTCCAATAGTTGATCTGATTACGATGCTTAATTTATGGAATCCTTTATCAAACTTTAAGAGGGGTTCTAGACGTTTGTAAACCCTGATTGTAAACATTGTTTGACATCCGTCTGTACCATAGATTTACCTTCACCCTTAGGAAATCATGCACAGTTTTCACGGACCATCTTAACAAAATATTTTTTCGTTTTGCGGCCCTTTTGCATTTATTGAGCGAGTTATATATGGTCCAGAGAAGACATCGCGGACCTTCATACATATACACGCGGACCCCCAGGAGTCTGGGGACCACAGGTCGGGAAATGCTGTTCTAAAGTTACATTTGTATTTACAACCGTCTATCACGTCCTCACGTAATATCATTTACTAGCGAGCATTTCAGCGTACAGTCGCATTGCTAGATCCGTCTTTATGTAAAAGCAAATTTGACTTATA
The DNA here is from genome assembly GCA_002245505.1 of Calephelis nemesis. NCBI lineage: Eukaryota > Metazoa > Arthropoda > Insecta > Lepidoptera > Riodinidae > Calephelis > Calephelis nemesis. Next base: position 605,364 of record NJDD01001562.1, on the reverse strand, counting down.
TTTCGGTTCCAACATTTTACTGGTAATGCATCTTTGTACCAGGAATGGCTTTGAGCTGCATAATACTCGTACTTATTACTCTCATTATTTTAATGATACACCTAACGTTCTAACGAAAATGTGCTTTAATGTTAGGTTTTATTTACAGCTTTGTTAACGGATTCAAAAGGTCTTAATAGTAATAATAGTGATCTTTTGATAAGGTAAAATCTGTGATCTAGCGGTCTAATTGTTAGACTTAACTGCTGAGGTCCGGGTTTGATTCCAGGGTCGGGCAACCAAAAGAAAATTGATTTTTCCAATTTAGAAAAATCGGGATTTGATATGTGCCCGGTTGGTGATAGGCTTGCCAACTATCACACTGAGACTTAGTGTCTTCGGCTAGTCGTGGGTGCCCAGGTTGTGCCAGGTTGTGTTGCCTAATTCTTCGGGTATATGGGTCTGCAGTGCGTTAGCTATTAAAAAAATCAATTTACTTAATTTGACAAATTAAATGTTACCTAAATAATAAATGTATTTTAAATAAAATTTCTTTGTTGCACGTAGGTATAAGAGAAATTTGCCTTCACATTTCTTTATCAGATTCATTGACCTGTGTTAAGCTTCACAAAAACCACTGCATGTAATCGCCGAATTTCATTCTGCGTTCCTCGGATTTTTGTTTCGCTCACCGGTAAATCTTCAAGAGTAAAACTACCTTTCCGTCAATGATGACCTAAAGAAGTTTGATTTCTTAAATATAGACACTAATAAAAACACACATTTTAACTTACCATAAGAAAACAAACAATCAGATAAATTTACTAATTTCACAAATAATAATCCGAGCAGCTTTACGAAGAACTTACTGTCTCGTCTAACAGACCAAGTGTTATAAATCCAAATTGTTAAATAACTTTAAAAAATTGGAGGTTATGTGTAAAACAAAAACTACCCACTGACAAAGCTTTTCTTTTTAAGCTTTTCCAACGGCATATTCTTAAACATAAAAAATAATATTGGGAGTCCTGACCTAGATCAAATCGAAAATTAATAAAATTTTGAACCGACTTGGAAAAACGAGGAAGTTACAGGTTCGATTCCTCTAATTATTTTTTATAAATGGTAATCGATTTCTCCGTCAGTTCGGAAGCAACATAATTTATTTTTATTTGAAAGAGCATATTTCCGATGTGGTTCCATTATTAGCAAGTCTGGACATGAAGATTGGAACCCAGAAAAATAAAGTAAAATGCTCAAGGTATGTGCTTAAACTTAAACGGCATAATTATTCAAATCAAAGTTACAAACTTAACTTATTACAAAAACGGGCGATGGGGTCGTTACATCTCTAATCCTTCTAGACGAAATATATTAATACAATAATGTACTCATTTATATCATACATAACATATCTTTAACAAGGGATATATTGTTGAAATATGATCAAAAGACTTTCATAAAGTGACATTAAATCCATACAAGCGCCAACAATATCGTTTTAATTTTCATTCACAAAAAACTATCCTCATTATTGTGTCCCTGATAAAAGACCGGAAAAATTATGCAGGATTTTATTAAAGTGAAAAGCCACCCGATGCTTTATATAGACCTAGTCGTATTTCAACGTAGTTGTTTACATTGTCGCCAACTGGATTATATTAATTCTGACTCACATATACGATTTATTTTATAGATGGCTTGACACAGATACATATTATACATGAATGAATCAATGAATACACTTTATTATGCATCAAAATTTACAAAATAAAACAAACTCTTTCACATACAATTATATTTAACATAGGTGCACAAAGGCGGTCTTATCGCTTCAGAACGATCTCTGTCAGACAACCTTAGGGTGAAGGACACAATTTACGTAATTAAAAAATGGTAGGGCTTCATAAAACAAAACTTATGTTAATCCAATAAATGTATTGTTTTTTTTTCATATAAAACAGACATGATGAATAAAATACATTAAATGTACATACAAATAATATGCACCAAATTACAAAAATACGTACTATTATGTGTATAATTTATTCCTTTATAGATCGTGCTTTCTATATTATAGAAAGCACGATCTATAAAGGAAGAGGAAAAAGAAAAAAAACACGATGTTAAGGATATTATTCTAATTATACATGTGTCCTTATATATGCCACGTTATTTATTTTCAATAAGGAAAGTATATTTGTCCCGTTAGTCTCGGGTAGGGCTTCTCGAGAATTCTCGAGGCAAATTATTTTCGGAAACTTGTCTTCAATGGGAACAGGACAAATAACTTAAAGGGAACTAGGGAAATTGATTTCGATTTTCACATTTAAATTTATCGAAACTAGTAGTCGCCCGTTGGTCGAAATTCGACCATAATAAATTTTAATATTTTGTTGATAAGAACGCCATCTTCATTTCTGAAGACCAACTACTTTGTTTCCAAACTGTATGGTGCGCCATCTGTAATCTTTTATCTTTATCATCAATATATTTGTTTGTGTGTATCAAATGCATGGTAGTGTGGGTAATGTTTTATTTGTGGATTATTGTACTTTATAAGCATTATTAGTGAAAAATGTTAGCGTTCTGCACATAAACTATATATAAACTATAACTGTGCCAGATTTTATGATCCTCTGTAAGCGCAAATTTCGTAAAAAGTGTAAATATATAGAATTTATACATTACTTAAAATACAATAATGAATCGATGAATACCTACCGTTGTAAGGACTTAGCGAGAACGTAAGTAAGATAGTGGTGGTAATTCTGCTGTTCACAAACTAAACTTATTTTAGATGCATGCTATCTTTTTCAAACGAAACAAAAGAGATGGAACGTTTTAGACATGTCAGATATCACTTGTGTTTTTGGTTTATTTAAAAGAGATAGCTTGCATTTTTAATGATTTTAGCTTATGAACAGCAGAATCATTACCATTGAAAGTGTAAAAAGGTGTGTTTGAATGAGATGAAAACAAAAGTAGTGGTGTTTGATACTGACGTAGCCAGAACGGATGTAAGAGTTTTAGTTGATGATGTAGTGCTGGAACATGTAAATAAAATAGTATATCTTGATTGTGATTTTATCAGGGATGGAAGTTACACTACTGATATGGAAAGGAGCTTGTGTGTAGGGAATAGTATGAATGGAGCGCTGGGTAAGCTATTTCAATGCGAGGTTTTGAGTCATGCAGCTAGACTAACTTTGCATAATTCTGAGCTTATCCCAACGTTGTTGTATGGAAGCGAGAATTGGGTATGTCAGAAAAAGCATGAGAACAGAATAAATGCCATCTACATGAGAGCGCTAAAGAAAATACGTGGTGTAACGCACACTAACCGCATTCGTAACAGTGAGATTCGTGAACGAGTGGCAGTGGAAGAAAGTGTTGGTGATAAAATGACAAATTCATTAGGTTCCGGTGAAAGTTTGACAAAGCAGGTTTACAATGCAAATGTGGATGAATGTAGGCACACCTAAGAGAGGAGACCTAAGTCGATATTCCACGATCAATTCGCTCGAGTGTTATCTGAGGGCGGTGTAAAGAGTCTACGAAACCGGCGTAGTTGTATGAAAAGAGGAATGAGTGTGGAGGAAGCCAGACAGGTGTGTCAAGCTCGTGAGATTTGGCACTCGTTGTCCTGTATCTACCACGCAAGGGACTTGGCGTGAAAATTTGGAGACATGTATGTTTTATTAATATTTTTTTATGAAATTGGAAGTCAAGCAAGGAGACGCATTTCTAGATAGTTAGAAATTCGCGCCGCCATTCCCAACGGTGCGTCGTCAAACTGAACATAAACCTCGAGCAAAATAAAATGTACTATCTACCTTATCCTCCAAACCGAAACACGTCAACGACAAGTGCTAAAAAAATTGCGGCAGGAATTCACCGTATTGATCCGGGCAAGTCGCAGCGAAACTCTACTACCTAGTCAAACGTCACGGTGATAGTGGCGGTATCCTATGTTTGCTTTTTACGAGCTGCCTGATAGGAATACAGATCATCTATTCTGCAAATAAGTCCAAACCAACACTGGGAAAACGGAAAAAAGGGGTATGTATGTGAAAGTGTAAAATCTGGAACCTTTTATATTACAATCGACACTGGCCTTGCCATATTAACATTTATTCCACGCCGCAGACCCATACATAAAATTTATTGGACTTTCAATAGGTAAGCTATATCACGTCAATGGCAGCTGTGCGAAAAATTAAATTTGATTAAAATCATTATAGACTGAATCCTTTGTTTCCTAGCCAATAAAAATCTTTGATGTAAACTTTCCATGTATTCGTTAATTTACCCGCAATTATTATTATCAGCTATTCGCATTTCGCGGATTTGTTAATTTGGATTATATTTGACTGGGTAATGTAATTTTACCTGTGTTTCTATATTTTTCACTTGTCTAATAAAAATATCATTTTTACATTTCTCTTGTAGTAAACCGAATAAACGCGTAGCAAAATCATAAAAAAGCATAAAAGTAAAAAAAATCGTCAATTTGTAGAGCACATACGACAAATATAAAACTAGTAAATTAAATCGGATAACTTCACATTACTACTACTAGGTACGTGTAAACTACCCAAAAAGACAAAAATTATAAAAATTCTTTTAATGTGTTCTACTGTCTTTTATTTGCCTATTCCTATTTTTTTAAACGGCTTTAATCCATGGAATTCACTCTTTTACAGAAGAATGAAAGATGTTTATTATACATACATAAAGATGTGTTAGTTTGATTTTAGTAATATAGTAAAAAAGTATTTTTACGCCCACATTCCTGTAGGGGTAGGCAAAGGGACAACCAGGGCACCCACGACGAAATTGAGTCCCTGAGTGTGTAATCCAACTATGATTATAATCTGTATGTGTATTTTATGATTGCTGTTAACCCTCGACAGACACCGAGGGTTTTACGAGTTTGCTTCTGCCTGTGGTTTCTTAACTTTTGAATAGATGAACCAATTTCGATGTGGTATTATTTGTTTCAAATCTGACGAAAGCGAGATTTTTTTAGCTACATTACATGCAAATTTTATCGGGGTTATCGAAAACATTTAATTTCAGTGTTATTTCATTAATGTTTAATTTAATGTCACACATTGAATATGTATGAAAAGTAAAAAAAATAATAAACACAATAGGAACTTTTACTCTAATGCCAGGTTTCAACGCGTTAAATTTGATAAAATTATGAAATGAATCCAGAATTTCCACGCCAATAAAATCTTTGGTGTAAGCTTTGCCTGTATTAATTTTCAGTTATTCGCATTTCAATGATTTTACGCTTCATTGGATGATTCGAATTATGTTCGCTCTTTTAAACATATTTGGTTATTGATAATTTAAACAGTAAACTGAGAATCAAATTCTAACTGAACAATTTTATCAATAAATGTTTAAATGTCTGTTTTTATTTATTACCAGCAGCCCGCCCCAGATTCGCATGGGTATAAAATATACAATAAAGCTTCCTCTTCAATCACTTTATCTATCAAAAAACCGCATCATAATCCGTTGCGTAGTTTTAAAGATTTAAGCATAAAAAAAGACAAAGGGACAGACGAAGCGACTTTGTTTCATACTATGTAGTGACTATCTGTTGCCCGCGTCTTCTTACACATATCAAACTAACTTCTCGTGGTTAGTGATAGGGAACGAAAGATTTTCCTGCAGTAAAAGGTATCCTTAATATTGATTCAGGTTAAAATACTACTTCACAAAATTTAGAGACAAACCTTTTAGTACTTTTTGAGAAAAGTGTACAGGCAAACAGACAAATCTACAAAAGTTTTAGTAACTCTCCTGTAGACATTATGTGTGTGTGTAAATACATCAGTTTTGTCATGTTTTTTATTACTTTTAACTTTTAATTAAATAGATTTTATGTACTTAGCTATTATTTGGTCTTAGTGAGAATACCAACAGATAATAATATTATGTACTATACAAGTAGACTTATCAATTGAATTCATTTTTCTCCTCTATTTCGTAAACATCTTTTGTATTCCTCTTTCGATTGGTAGATATGGGCAAGTATGTGTTATATAGGTATAAAAATCAATTGCCGTCTCTCTAAAACTCGGGAAAGGCCGGACCGAGTTTTTAATTGTTTTTGGAAGTCCAGGGAAGGTTTAAAAAGTAAGAAAAAAAGAAAAGCAACGTTATATATTTTCCCATGCAAACAGAACGGGTTTAACGAAGTTCGCTCGAACAGCTAGTTGTTTACAAAAACATAAATTTGACGTGTTTGTATGACGTATCTATCTAAGGCACCATGATTTCTAAACGAATTGACTGACTTTGATCCAGATTTTTTTTAGTTACACAGATCTAAGCTACATTAAGGTAAGACTTTGTCAGGAGCGATTGGATTTTTTTATTGTCAACAACAATTTATTGTAGCATTAGATATTAAAATTATTGTCATGAGTTTTAGTTACAATAAAATAAAACGTATTTCTGAAAAATGTTTATTTGAACCTAAATTCACTAAATCAACACTTTCCTTTTCTTGCTATATATAGTACAAGTATTCATATTTTTTAATTGAAAATCACTCGAACTTTTTCGGGCTGAGCACTCTGCTCGGCCCACAAAGCCCGGTGAAGTTGTGAAAACCGCGGGGTTGGCAACACATTAGGGGGCGTCCAAAAATTACGTGGGGTGCTTTTTTACATTTTCTGATAGTCTCTCTCCCCCTTGTGAGATGTCGTGAGATTTTATTCAACCCCCTCCCTCATCCCCCAATCTCACGTGAGATTTTTAAAATGTGTGTTTCTTATTTAAAATGAACGAAAAATGAACGAAATTATTTTCTTTTGAAGGAATCAATGAATGGTCTTCGTCGTATTACGATTACGCTTAAGATTAAATCTTAAGCATGTACCTTCAGTATGGATGAAATGAACCAAAATAGCATATTTTTTTTGTGATTTAAGCAAAAAAATTGCGTGATATTTGCCGGGACCCCCCTCGCCAACGAAAGATTTGGTGAGATTCGAATCGACCCCCTCCCCCTCTAAAACATCTCACGTAATTTGTGGACGCCCCCTTAGTCATTCCAAACAAAACGTACTTTTTCGTCACTTATATTTTATTATTTTATAAATAGCCTACCGTTTAAGTAGTTTAAGTTTTAGCCCTGATGATGTTGTGATAAGTGAAACCGGTAAATTACTTATAAAATAATAAATCATAAGAGATACGTAAAACAGTACATACATGGGTTTCTTCATTTAAAAATATTAATATTTAGAAGTTTTACCAAGCATCGACGATGGAAAATATCAAATATATAGTATAAGTCATTTCGTCAAAAATCACAAATTGATACTCTGCTCTTGTAACTGTGCTCTTGTGAAATGTGATCTTTTGAAAGAAAGAAAGAAAAGAATAAAAAAATATTTATTTGCGGAATATGAGTGTTACAAAGATGTTATAAAATTATTTAAGCGTTTCAACATATTCTACCAACTTGTGTGTGCAAATATTTTAATAGGTTTTAATTAAATTACTAATTTTAATTATTTAGTTACAATCTACAACACACTGTATTTTGTATTTATTTTAAGATTATTTATTAATACAACAATTTTTAGAATGTAAATTAATTTATTCCTGTCTACCATAAACTACCACCGTTTTTGCCTAAAATAATGTCAAAGTAATGGTTAGTACTTACTGTAAGTATCTATAAGCACAAACTAAATTCAAACAGCAGTCTTAGGCATCTCTTACTTCCATAAATCTGTCCGTATCTCTGAAAAGGATATCTCTGGATTTTGCGAATTGAAAGATTTACTTTAAAACTTTGCCTACATATCTTTGAAAGCTTTTAATTATTTAATAAATACTTTTAATTTGAAAGCTAATTTTGTATTTTAAAATTTAAGGACTTGATCTGATGTTATCCGATTTTATGAGGAATTTACTTTAAGTTTTTTCCCTGTGTTGGTCCGGGCTCCTTTGCAGAATAGACCATCTGCCTTTCTTGCCAGGCAGCTCGTAAAAGGCGAGCATAGACTTATCATCACTTACACCGTGACATCTGACTAGGTGGTAGAGTTTCGTAGCGACTCGTCCGGACTGGTACCACCGCCTTACCTATTCCTGCCGCCATAACGTCATGACGTGTTCGGGTTCGGAGGGTAAGGTAGCCGGTAAACTTACTTTTGCTCGGGGCCAACATCCTGACCTCAGGTTGGCAACGCACCATTTCCATCTTTGGTGTCTCTAGTCAGCGTGAATTTCTTACCGTCAGGACATCCATCTGCTTGTTTGCCTTCCTATAACATTAAAAAAACTGTGCAGTAGCAAGGTGGTTCTCCTGCAGAGTATGTCGCGAAATTGCGTCTTAAAGAACATGTGTAACAAAAAGGTAATTATCTTCATAATATAATTTAATTGGACAACCAGTTTATACAAGCTGTGCTCGCGACTTCGTCCGCGTTGCATTTAACAAAAAAAGTTATATTTTAGTTCATTTAGATTTTTCTTAAATAAATATAATATGAACTACCCCTTGTTAGATCAAACATTTGGTAATGAAAGTCCCGTTAACATCGGTCTAGCCGTTTCAGAGATTAGCCGGAATAAACAGACATACAGAAAATTGCAAACAAAATGTGTTTTTGGTCTATGTACCGTTTATGCATCCATATGCAAGTAATAAAAGGCGGTTATGTGAATATTACAAACAGACACTCCAATTTTATTTATTTGTAAAGATGTCTAGAGTTACAGTTAAACCTCGCCTTCTAATCTCAGTTTTTTTTTTAATTTTTTGTAACTAACTATAAACCAGCTCATTTCCTAAATCATTTCCTCAATCATCATTCACACCAATCTCCGAAACCTGACATATAAACTTTTTTTGTCTGTTGGTTTGCTTACGTTTATGGTATCAAAAAATAAAATACAGCAAATTATGCATACATTCCTCAACTATTAAACTGATGGGAGAACAAGCGAAATAAAATAAAACAATGTATAATAAGTATCTCTGGACAATTTACACAAATTGAACCTAACTCCAAAGTAAGCAAATTATATGCTTGTGTTATGGGTGTTAGTCAACGATACTAATACATAGAAATACTTAGATATATACCAGAATAAATTTAATAAACACCCAGACCCGGAAATGCTGACACCTAAGTGTTCATCACACAAATGCCTGCCCCCGTCGGAAATCGAACCCGAGCCTCGCGGTTGATCGGTGTAGTACGCTAACCACTCGACCATCGAGGCGGTCAAAATGTATAGGTAGCATGAAGGTAACATATACTTGATATAGATGTATTTAAACTGGTAACAATCAGCAATCTACACGATTCACATTTTACCTACTCTAAATTTCTCAACATTTTACGACTGAAGTTTATAGTTGGTGTAGAATTCATTTCTGCATCTTTTTTTAAATTCACTGTTTAAAAACAGTTACTTCACATTTTCACTTTATAATTTTTAAACTGGTTTTGAAAATCGCGATGTCACACTCGCTGACCGCATTCGTAACAGCGAGATCCCAGAAAGAGTGGGATTTAAATGAAGTGTTGGTGTTGAATGAGAAGACAAAAGGCGTATGGAAAGAATGACAGATGAAAGAGTGACAAAACAGATACACAATGCGAATGTGGATGAATGAACTCTACCCGGGGAAATCCAGACTCTGATCTTGGCTCCTTTGTAGAATAGACCATTTGCCTTCTTCCAGGCAGCTTGAAAAAGGTGATCACAGGGTTAACGTCACTTAAACCGTCACATCTGACTAGATGGTATTTTTGCAGTCACTGGTACCACTGTTTTACTTATTCCGGCCACCACAATGTCAGGGCATGTCGTTGACATGTTCCAGTTCGAAGTAAAACAATTACTACTTTTGATGTCTCTAGTCGCCAAGAATTTCTAACTATTAGGAAATCATTAATCGCCTCTGTGGTCTAGCGGTCCGGGTGTTGGACTTGACTACGTGAGGTCCCGGGTTCGAATCCCGGGTCGGGCAACAAAAATAAAATTGGATTTTTCCAATTATTCTAATAATAAAAAATGTTGGTTGGGATTGGAAATGTGCCCGGTTGGCAATAGGCTTGCCACCTATCACATTGTGGGACTTAGTGTCTTCGGCTAGTCGTGGGTGCCCTAGTTGTGCCTCTGCCTACCGCTTCGGGGATAAGGGCGTGAAGATACTTTATATCATAAAAAAATCTCCACTTCCAAGATCATCACATCCCATCTCAATAAAACTAGATGTATGTATTAGAATCTACATTATTTGTCATAAATTGTTTAAATAATAAAATAAATGTTTAACTGTTAAAAACATAATCTTTTTTATAACGAATAAATTAAAATCTAAGTTATTTTCTTAATATGTTCAGAAGGCTTTATTATAATTTCGTACTTCATCAACAACATGACAGAAGGGCCCTAAATTTTGCATAAATATTCGTCAAGGATACGGAAAGGACGGGGTAATAAAACATTTTTCCAAGATTATTCAAAAACTTATTTTTTACGTATAAAGAAGGTTAAGAGTATTTTTATTACATTTAAAAGTGTATATAACGTAATCCAGCTTTACGTTTTATATTCATAAAGCAAAAGCCATCCCGATAAATAACTTATACCTACGACAAATAAAACTAAAAAAAACCAAAGGTGGTATTGATGCGGTGCCAACCTGAGGCCATGATGTCAGGCCTCGAGCAAAAGTAAGTGTACCGCCTACTTTACCCCCCGACCCCGAGCACTGACGTTATGACGGCAGGAATAGGTAAGGGGTTTATGCCAATCCAAGCAAGTCGCTGCGTAACTATACTACCTAGTAGGATAACTAATAACTGCGTAAAACTGCGTAACTATACTACCTCACGGTGTTAGTGTCAGTAGGCTTATGCTCGCCTTTTACGAGCTGCTTGGCAGAAATGCAGATGGTCTATTTTGCAAAGGAACCCGGACCAACACGGGCACATCTTGATGTGCCGTACCTAAAATGAGTATAAAGTTCGTATATGGCCGTATTGGTACCTGTGCTAAATTATAAAATAATACTAATTGAAAATGGCTCACAAATTGAATGCGTATAGATTCATAAGCTAACACAGGTACCCATAATCTAGCACAGATACGCCTCATACGAACATTTTACTCGTCGGAGGTACGATATTTGAAAATATAATTGCTAGGGATTAGGGTAAGATCCACAAGCTACAAAATATGACACAAGTTTGTGACTTAAATCGACTACTGGAACAGATTTCGCTGATGATTAGATTTAGATAGAATATATCTACGTTTCGTTGGTCGAGTGGCTAGCGTACACCACCGTTGGTGTCTCAAGGCGGCGTGATTTTCTTACGATACTTTATACTACACCAATTTAGCGGCAAACACTGGTCACACTTATAAAAAGTTTTGGTCCCAGTGTTAATCCGGGCTCCTTTCTAGAATAGGTCCTCTTAGGTGATCAGAGGCTTACATTCACTACCACCGTGACATCTGACTAGATTTTCGTAGTTAGAGTTTCGCAGCAACTCGTCCTAATTGGTACCAACGCCTTACCAATTCCTGCCGCCATAACATCAGCGCGTGAACTTACTTTTGCTTGAGGGCTTACATCCAGGACTAAGGTTGGCAACGCACCGTTGCCACCGTGGGTGTCTCAAAGCGGTGTGAATTTCTTACGATCAGGAAATCTGTCGGCTTGTTTGCCTTCCAATATCTTAAAAAAATGTAAAACCTAAAGTGTATTAAAATGAATGTGTGTGTGAATATGTGCTCCTTCACAAACACCTGTGCTTGTATAGCGAAACCGGTTGGCTAAATTATAAAAATAAAAAATAATAAAATATATTGTGGAAAGTACAAGTGTTTTTAAATAAATTACATCAAGAATGGAATTCCACCAAGCTCCGACGATAAGAAGTATAGAATCTAAAAGCCTAGCAACCTATACTCAAAGGATCGTATGATAATGTAAGGATATGAACTGCCATAACTCATAGAGTAAGATCGCCTCTGCGGTCTAGCGATCTAGGAGTTGACTTGACTTCATGAGGTCCCGGGTTCGATTCCCGATTCGGACAGAAAAAATGTGGTTTTTCCAATTTTCTAATAAAAAGAATGTTGCTTGGGATTGGAAGAGTGCCCGGTTAGGAATAGGCTTGCTATCTATCACATGGTGGGTCTTAGTGTCGTCGTTGGCTAGTCGTGGGTGCCCTGGTTGTGCATCTGCCTACTTCTTCAGGGATATGGGCGTGAAGACACTTTCTTAGTAGTTTCCTTAACAGGTATAGACTATACGAACTATAATTGAAACGGAATAAAGCTGCAAAAAACCGACTTCGAGTGCAATAATCATGTACGTACCTGTGAAGTATTTTTCCCGATTTTCCTGGGATCATCAGATCCAGAGTTGGTGATAATAAGCCCAGCGAGGAGGAGGAAAATAAATTTTAAATTTTTTATCAGAAATTACTGGGAAATTGATAAACAAAACATATAAAAATACTTAGAGGAATCAAACACATGTCCTACTTTTTTCAAGTGGATTAAAAGTATTAAAAGTATAATAGTTAACAACAAATTTACATAGTAATAAACTAAATAATAACTGTTTGCTACAAATGTTTTCCAGTCTGTCATTTTGTATGAAAAATATGAGTTTGTTCCGTGTGCAGTAAGGCCGATGAAAGCCTGGTGAAATTGTAAAAGTGAAATTGTTAGCAACACATTAGTCATTCCAAAAAAAAGGATATTTTTTGGAATGACTAATATTATTATTCTCTTTAGGAAAAAACCGAAAGTAATTTTAATGGCGCCATTTTCCATTTAAATATCGTTTATTAGATGTTTTAAACACTTTTTAAAAATATGAACACGTATTTTTAAAGTATACGGATTTTCTGATGGTAAGAAATGAACGCCGCCTAGAGACACCAAAGATGGTAATAGTACGTTGCCAACTACAGGCCGAGATGTCCTCCGAAACGGAACACATCAACGGCAAGCACTGACCTTATGGCTGCAGGAATAGATAAGGCGAGGGTACCAATACGGGCGAGTCGCTGCGAAACACTCCTACCTAGTCAGATGTCACGGTGTTAGTAACGGTAAGCCTATACTCGCCGTCACGAGCTTCCTAACACAGGAAGGCAGATGGCCTATTTTACAAAGTAGCCCGGACCAACATGGGAGATATACACTTAAACACACCTATAAAGACTTAACTATGTAACATGTAACGAAAAAGTTTTTAAACCAGTTTAGTATGTTTAAAGTTATTTGACTAGTAAATCCTTTCTCTTACTTCTAGCTTTTGTTTAACTTGAATTGTTATTTCGTTTGTTTGTTTGTTTGTTTGTTTGTTAGTGAAGGACGAAACTTAGCACTAGGTACCCTAAACTGAGCTTTTTGTCATTGATACGTAGGTTAGTTACAATTTTATGGTATGAGCTGATATGATGATGAAGACGAAAGGTAGTCTAGAAGTTTCGAAATATCCAACAATGACTTATGGTGTTTTAGCTTATTTCGTTCCTATTTATGATTACTTTTCAAGCTAACTTATGAACATAGCCACAGTGGTCTTAAAAGTACAAATACATACATACATATCTTCACGCCAAGTCCCTTACGGGGTAGGCAGAGAGTATCGAGTGCCAGACCTCACGATCCTGACAAACCTGTCCTGCTTCCTTCACATTCATTACCCTTTTCATACAAACACGCCGGTTTCGGAGACTCTTGACACCACCCTCGGATAATATCCGATTGATGTGATCGTGAAAGGTCAGCCTTGGTCTCCCCGGGTACCTACATCCATCCACATTCGCATTGTATATCTGCTTTGACAATCTTTCATCTGTCATTCTTTCCACATGCCCGAACCAGCGGAGCATGCCCTTTCGCATTTTAACACCAACACTTTCTTTCGATCCCACTCTTTCTCGGATCTCACTATTACGAATGCGGTCAGCGAGCGTTACACCACAGATTTTCCGTAGTGCTCTCATTTCGACCGCATTTATCCTACTTTCATGATCTTTCTGACATACCCAACTCTCGCTTCCATACAATAAAGTTGGGATAAGCACAGAATTATGCAAAGCGAGTCTAGCTTTTTGACTCAAAACCTCGCTTTGGAATAGCTTACCCAACGCTCCATTCACACTATTCCCTGCACTCACTCTCTTCTCTACATCCGCGGTGTACCTTCCATCCCTGCTAAAAGCACAACCAAGATATACAATTTCATTCACTTGTTCCAGCACTACGTCATCAACCAAAACTCTTACATCCGTTCTGGCCACATCTCTTTCAAATACCATTATTTTGGTTTTCGTCGCATTCAAATGTAAGCCCCTTTCTTTACAATCTTCTTCCATAACTGTGACCAGTGTTTGCAGCTCAGATGGTGTAGAGCCCAAAAGTACAGCATCATCTGCATAAAGCAGGCAGTTCACAACTTGGTCACCCATACGCATTCCCACATTCAATGATCTTAACCTTTGCAGACATTTGTCCAAATACAAGATAAACAAGCGTGCTGACAACACACAACCCTGCTTGACGCCAATATTAACATCAAACCAAGGCGATATGTTGCCATCAATCCGCACACATGCTTTACAGTCTAAATACATTGACTGTACCGCACGCAGCAGGGACCCATCTATTCCATAATCTGGCAAAATGTCCCAAAGTTCCTTACGTAGAACCCTATCAAACGCTTTTTCGAGATCCACAAAACCGCAGAAAACCCTCTGACCCACAGCCAGATTCTCTACAATGTTGCGGAGCGAAAACACTTGATCCGTACATCCTCTTCCAGACCTGAAACCGCCTTGAGCCTCCCACAATGTTCCATCGGACATACCTTGCATTCTCCTTTCAACTATTTTTCCATACACTTTTGATGCTAAACTGATCAAACTAATGGCCCTGTAACTTGTAGAGTCCATGCGTGAACCCTTGCCTTTATACAAGGGCACGATGACCGCACGTCGCCAGTCTTCATGTACTCTGCCGGTCTTCCAACACTTGTTACAAAGAACCCAGAAAGAGTCCCGGACGGCAGGACCACCAAGTTTGATCATCTCAGCTGTAACCATATCTACTCCCGCAGCCTTACCATATTTCATACTTCTTATCGCCCATTCAACTTCTTCCATCATAATGTCGTCCGATGCCTCCGCTATTTCCGAGTAATTTGAGTACTCGGACCCAGCGGCAGCATCTTGGGCACCTTCATACATATCTCCATAATATTCACTCCACCGTTTTAACACGTCATGCGTGCTTGCAAGAATATCACCACTCTTAGACTTAATTCTATTCATTCTGGAGGCAGACGAACAACTTCGAGACTTCTTCACCTCCCTCCAAAAGAGTTTGGTGTTCATCTCGAAGTTGTTAGACAACCTCTCTTCCAGTTTCATACTTTCCCTTTCACGCTTCTCTTTCACTAAGTGTTTGGTGATATTCTTGCAACAACGGTACATTTCTTTCTTCAAATCTTTCATACTGTCATTCGACTGCAAACATGCTACATAGTCTAGCCAAGCTTTCTTCTTCCTTTCAACGGAGGCTTATACCTCCTCATCCCACCATGCATCACCATTCATAGACTTGTGCATCTTTGCGCTCCCACATACCTCTTTCGCAACATCAACCATGCTCTCTTTCAAAACATTCCAACAATCATCCACGTCTAAGTCCGGTAGGCACACACTATTCAGCCTGTCTTGGACTTGACTCTCATACATGCTTCCTACACTCGGGTCTTGCAACTTTTCACTCTTAATCCTTTCAAGCCCTCCAAATGGAACACGTACTCGCCAGTGCCTCCACTTCTTAAACAGACCCCTAAACCGGCTAATAACCAAGTAGTGATCCGTATTAAGAGTTGGGCCTCTGAAGGCTCTCGTGTTAATTAAACACTTCCGGAGGCGACTATCAACCAAAATCAAATCTATCACACTCATTTGATCATTCCTTTTCCATGTATACGTATGTATGTCCTTATGCTGAAACATTGTGTTAGACACAAGAAGATTTCTTTCCACATATAAATCTACAATATGCTTACCAGCATCATTCACTCTCTTATCACCATAGGGTCCAAGAACGGCCTCGTAACCGTCCCGTCGTGTCCCCACCCAACCATTCAAGTCACCACACATAATCACTTTTTCATTACCTTCAACCATATCCAGAACATCCCTTACAGAATCCCAAAACTTTTCCAGGTCATGAGTCGACGACGAGTTGACCGGAGCATAGGTTGCTACCACAAAAACTCGCGTGACTCCTAGCTTAATACGGACCCAGAGCAGTCTCGGACCAACCAAACCATACTCTTTCAGGCCTGAGGCTAAGCGAGACGATAAAATGATACCCACTCCAGCGCTGGCGTGATCGCTCTGTGATACACCAGACCAGAGAGCAAATCTGGCACCGGGGAGATCAAAAGTGTCACTACCCTTTCGCTTAGTCTCCGTTACACTCAGTAAATCCAGGCATCTCTCATCCATTACATCAATCAACTCATTCATCTTCGCTTCCATTCCCCCTCACACATTCCACGTGCCTATTTGGCACTCTCCACTCCTCGATTCGCCTGCACGGGCCTGGCGTGATGGGTGGCGGCCCCCATCGCCGCATCTGCCTCTTTTCGTACCGACGAGGGCGGATCGGTACGCGTCGCCTCCAGGGAACGCCCTAACCCGCTCTGCGGTACTTTTTCGGGCCAGAATTGCAGTCCAATGGACTGGCAGGGATCGCGACGTGCATGCTTCTGGCCAATGACCCCAATAAAAGTACAAATGTATGGTTTATTTGAAACACATATTTTTTATTTAAGTATAATTTTATTTAACGTTTATTATTATCTTTTAAATAAAAGTTAGTTTTTATTGCATGTCATAAACAATTCGGTGGCACCAATCCGAACGAATCACAGCCCTGGTTTCCTCCTAGTTATAACCAAGGTGATACGATTCTGTCTTCATAGAAACGGACGAAAACGGCTTTAAACCTATTCGTCTGGTATGCACTTGGTACTTACGTGGTACACATCATTCGCGGTAGCGACGTAGTTGCGCCGCCGCGCTGTGACGAACGGTC
This sequence comes from Calephelis nemesis, assembly GCA_002245505.1. Classification (NCBI taxonomy): domain Eukaryota; kingdom Metazoa; phylum Arthropoda; class Insecta; order Lepidoptera; family Riodinidae; genus Calephelis; species Calephelis nemesis. The sequence goes on along the minus strand of NJDD01001562.1, from coordinate 588,240 downwards.
GATGTAATAGCGTTTTTTAATACCCATAGTGCGATTTGTGAATGTTATTCAGGTTTAATAAGTCAAAGTATTTATTTATGGCAAAGAACATTTATTGTTCAACTTTTAGGCTTCACTTGAGCTATTTAAGATTAGGATTTAGATGAAATTTGGTAATAAAAAACTCCACTTGTATTTTTATAGAACATTTACTATGATTTTCACGATTTTTACTTGTTTTAAAAAATGCAATATTTATGATTTTAAAAATTCAATAGGTAGATGTAGTTATAACACTAAAGGCGCAGCCCTATCGCGTGTTGACTCGCCGCGCGGCTGTAGGTATTTATTTCAAAAACAGAGCCGAGTTAGACTACTGTTTGTTACTACACGTGGGTATTATAACTGACTGTACATTTGAAATAATCTCACCACCACTACCCTCTTTGATGTCTGTAGATGACATCAATTTCTTTACATTAGAAAATCCGTCTGCTTGCTTGTCTTCTACAAAAAATATCCAGTAACCAAAATTACTTGATGATCACTAGCGAGTAAAGGATCATTTTATCCAGACGCGAAGGAATATCTATCCGCCATCTTATAATAGTGGCTTAAATTAGTTCTAAAACTATTAAGTTTATGAATGCAACAATATTTGCGGAAACCGATGAATTTTAATTAAGTTTTCATACATTTATTGATAATTCCGCGAAGTTGCTGAGAAATACTGATGGATAATATTATAATGTTTTAATGAAATTCTTTCGGGACTGAGTTCCCTCGGGCTAGCGAGTTTAGTTTAATTTCGCCATTGATCCGGACTTAGAAACACCATCGTAATGATTTGAATGAGCCAGACTTGGGATTTGCAGCAATATTTTATATTTTGATTTAGTACCTATTTTATATAGTGTAGTTTTCTATCCTTTTTTAAAGTTAATAAACCCGCAATATATAGCGTAACAGACATAATATAAGAGATTATACGCGTACTGATACTCCAGCTGGTAGACTGATAAAAAAGCATTATTTTTATTACACTGGAAAGTAAATAAATGGCGGTTTCTTTTATAACATGAAATAAAATTTATCTGTTTACTCATTAAATTATAATTAAATGATTTGGTTAACGAGTTTTAGTCTACTTCAAACAATTATTCATATTTGGTTACTAATTCATCGACTACAAAATTATAAAGTAAATTTGGATTGGGTATTATTATTATTATCTTCTTCTTCTTTTATAAATATGGCTTTCGATCGTTTTTTACGACTTACTTTGCCAATGTCAAGTTAGTTAATTCTTAATTATCATACAGTCATTACTCATTATGTACAAAGTCATGTTTTGGTCTTGAGTCAAGCGGTGGCTTCGTTACTCATGCTCATCTAGTGAGATTTGACGGCAGGGAGGAAATAGATGATATACTAATTTCTTCATGGTTATTTCATTTGTGCACTTTCATTGAACAAAATTAATCTAATCCTAAATTAACCAATTTCACTCAATATAAATACGAAATTCAATAATAATGAAACATTTCGACCATCTTCATTCACGAGGGCGCAAAACTCCTATTATTATGTTAACGAATATTTTCGTTTGTCAAGGTAGAATTGACAGATTGAAACTTACCGCACACCATTAACAAAAAAAACTACTAAAGTCTAATCTAACCCTAAACATAAGCAACTTAAATAAAGGACAAAAAAGTGTTTATAAAATATAAAAACAGGGCGTGGAAGCATGAGTGAGCCAATAGGGAAATATTTAATGTGATTCATTCATAACTATATAGTTGCTATAATTGTTGTGAAAAATATGTGATACTGTGATGTTAAATTTGAAGCAATAAAATAGTAAAACAATAAAGTACTAGCTGTTAACCGCGGCTTTGCTCGCGTGGTATTTAATATATTTACTGATTTTGGCCCTTTTATACTGGCCGGACTCCTACCGGCTACCACACCGTAACCGCGCTTCCTTACACCTATTTATAAATAAATTTGATAAGCACATAGACTTGGAAACACAGAAACATGTACATGCGAGTACATTGAACAAAGGACTACCCAGTCGGGAATTGAACCCGCGCCTCGAAGATTATCGTATTTTGTGATATAAATATTTAAAATCAGTAAAATTTATTTTGAAAAGTTGTTAACTTCCTGTATGACAAAATCGATTAAAATTAAATTATCTTGAAAGCAGTTTAAACAAAGCTTGTATTAGGGAAGTACTGAAGGGTAAGCATTTGTTCAGAATAAAGTTAATTAATCAACCTACGCATGAACGAAATTTAAATATACCTAACGATTTTGTACCTTAAAACCTATTTATAACCATTTTATTTATTTCACAATGTAACTACACAAGACGTCTTTCCTCGAAATTACAAATTTGAACATGTTTAAATTACTTAAACGTTATTACTTAAAGCAATCAAAATCTTAATACTGCGTAATAAATACTGATGCATGGGACACACTAAAAGTTTTGCACTTCTGTCTAATTGGAACCATTTGAATTTCACTTCACACCCATATCCCCAAAGAGGTAGGCAGAAGTACAACGAGGGCACCCACGACTAGCCGAAGACACTAAGTCCCACAATGTGATAGGTGGCAAGCCTATCTCCAACCGGGCACATTTCCAATCCCGAGCAACTTTTTTTTATTAGAAAATTAAAAAAAACAATTTTCTTTTTATTGTCTGACCCAGGATTCGAACCCGGGACCTCATGCGGTCAAGTCCAACAACAGAACCGCTAGACCACAGAGGCGACCTTTTTAGTAATATTTTTGCGTAAATAAATAAACATAATATTTTGGTGATAACATGTTCAAGTTACGCAAATCTTATAGTGTGACCTACGTGTTAAAAATATATAGTAACTTCATATAAAAATTACATCTATTGTACCTAGCTAAGAACCATCTTGATCAAGTCAGCTTTCAAACCAAAAATCTGAATCGAACTCGAAAATGTTGGGACGGATATATTTGCACGAGGAGATCTGTTTTATGTGCGCTTTCTTCACTTTTCAACATTGAAACTAAAATTTTTCCCGGATTACTACATTAACTAAACACTGTATAAAATTAATATCCAACCAAAAACTTACTTGTGGATGCCTGGCAGCATCTTATTGGTTGAAAATCCAATTTTAGACAGTTTTTAGTAAAACACGTGTTTAACATGTGTTTAATATTTTTTTGTAGTTTGTAAACATATTTTCCATATACATGTATCTTCACGCCTAGTCCGTCACGTGATAGAAGAGGGTAACGAGTATCAAATGTTACGGTGCTTGCACAGCTGCCTAGCTTTTTCCAAAATCATAACTCTTTTCAAACATCCACGCCGGTTTCAGAGACTCCTGACACGACCTTCGGATAAAACCCAAGTAATAAAACCGTGGAATTATCAAATTATACATACATCCACATACGAATTGTATACTTTTCTGTTTTATCAATCTTCCATCTGTCATTCTTTCCACATGATCTAAACAACGGAATATGCGTTTACTTGTTTTTACACCAACCAAAGAAAGAACTTCTAAATTCGAAATTTTGTTTGTATATCTATGTTTGTAACGCGATTACCTGGCCAATAGAATAGTTTAAGATGGGTTTTTTTAGAAAGATAAGTCATGATTCTGAGATGATCCCATGTTAGTTTTACCGTGATCCAAGAAAAGGTTTTTGAGTTATACTTAATAATGTAAAAAATTCGCTCGTCAAAATAAGTTATGATTTTGATAAAATTTATGTGGGACCATTTCGGAAACACTATCTTATTTTCGAAAAAAAAAATAGATGGGGTCAGTTTCGCAGTAAGTTCGCTTTATTATAAGTGACAATAAGTACAAGCGTCACGTGGGTTAGCGGAATAAAAAAATCTAAGCATGACCTCTAACTATTTCCTTACCAAATGTTTCCAAAATCGGGTCAAACATTTTTTAACATTAAGAGAAATAGAAACTATCGTACTCAGCCCAACATTGAAGGGGTGTACTAGTAACTGTTATCTTTTATGAATAATAATAGTGATTTTACTTATTTTTGAAGTTCTGGGTTCGCAATCACAATCTTTCTCAGATCTCACTACCTATTGCAAATGCTGTCAGTGAGCGTAACGCCATAGATTTTCAGTAGCACTTATAATACTGTCATGTTTTTTTGACATACCTAACTCACGCTTTCATGCAACAACATTGGAATGAGCACAGAATTATGCAAAACGATTCTCGCAACCAGACTCGAAGTTTCCCTTTGAAATAGCTTACCTAGCGCCCATTCACACTATTCCCTGCGCGCACTTTCCTGTCCTCATTCATGGTATACCTATCATCCCTGATGAAAGCACTGGCAAAATGCAATTCCATTCACGTGATCCAGTGCTACATCAATTACCGCCTCTTTGGTCCAGTGGCTAGCGTACACGCCTAACTACACCGACCAACCGCGAGGCTTGGATTCGATTACCGACGGTTGCAGATATTTGTGTGATGATCATTTAGATGTTTGCATTTCCGGGTCTGAGTGTTTATTAAATTTATTCTGGTATCTATTTAAGTATTTCTATATATTAGTATCGTTGACTAACACCCATAACACAAGCATATAATTTGCTTACTTTGCGGTTAGATTTAATGTGTGTGACCTGTCCAGGGTTATTTATCTATTTATATTTATTATTATTATCATGAACTAAAACTACACAATAGTTTTGTTTAATATAAAAGTTCAGTTCTGGCTACGTTTCCTTCAATCACCATTACTTTGGTTTTCATCGCATTTAAATGTAATTTTTCATTTTTTAATAATTCATTTTTTATTTTTATATTGGAAGGCAAACAAGCAGACGGGTTTACTGATGATAGGAAATTCTCTCCGACCAAAAACACTAAAGGTGATAATGATGCGTTGCCAAACTGATGTCGGGATGTTAGGCTTCGAGCAAAACTAAGTTTACCGGCATTGACCATATGGCGGCAGGAATAAGTAAGGCGTTGTTGCCAATACCAATCAATACCGATTCGCTGCGAAACTCTATCTGTGAAAGCCTAGTCAGATGTCACGGTATTAGTGACGAGTAAGCCTCTGCTCGCCTTTTACGAGCTGCGTGGCAGGAAGGCAAATTAGAAAGTCAGGAAGAAGACTTATTCTAGAAAGGAGCCCGGATCAACAGGGGAACCAACACCTTCTATAAGTGTGACCAGTGTTTGCAGCTCAAATGGTGTAGTCCAAAGTACAGCATCAACTGCATAAATCAGGCTGCTTACACAGCCTTACCAAATATAACTTTTTGTTTGGTGCAACTCTGTACCTAATGTCAAGAAAGGAGGTACAATACAATATATTGACAGTAGTCATTTAAACCTACCAGCATTACTTTGTCTACTATCCTCATTTTATTTTTCGCTCTTGTTTGTAAAGAGTATCCAAACGAATTTCACTCAAAAAAATCACTTAAAAGACATTTTTTAATGTATCAATGCATAAATAAATCTAGATTTGTTTTTAACACATTTTTTTACATATTATAAATTGGATTTTATACAAAAAAGTCAATAGCTGATTTGATATCACATGACAAGACATTCTCATAATCAGGTCTTAAATATTTGGGCCCAAAATGTATGTCGGCCTATGTTATTGACCAGCCATACGCATTTTCACATTCGTTAGTCTTAGTCTTTTAATACATTTTACAGAAAAAAAGAAATTTCACGGCAGACTGGACTTGAATCGGCAACTTAGTAGTTGAGACAAAAGTGACTGCTTTCTGAGGGTCCGAAAAACTTTAAACGGTTGTTTATTTTCTAATCACGTAGGTATTTACCCGATTAAAGTGAAAAGCATTTAAATATTAGCATATTACAGCAATACAATAAAAGGAGTCTCAAACAACATGTAATTGCTTTTAAAAAGCTGAAAATTGATTATTTCATGAAAAAGTTATTATTTCGACTTACCACGAACAAATGAAATAAATTAAAAATATCTAAAACAAAAATAAGTTTTTTATTGTGCATTTTGATTTAATATCAATATCGTAATTAATTTGTCTTAATGTATGTATATTTATCAACAACATCCGCGGAACCTTTAGGTTCAATTTAGATGAAATTTTTAGGATTTAGAGGAAATGATTCCTAAGTGGTTTAAATTATAGTTATGTATATAATTATAACTTAAACTGAATAAGTAAATAAATTATAATTATGATGTCAAAATTCTTGACGCCCTATTCATAAATTGTGTTGTAGTAACATGTAATATTATATTTGTATATTTATATAAGAAGTATAAAATTGAAAGTTCGTATTTTATTAGAGCAGTTTTAACGTACTTCGATTATAAACAACATTTGTTTTTTTTTTACAAAATCGAAACAGAAATCAATACTATTGGACTCCGCTGCACTTCAATCACTTATGCACTTCAAGGCACTGTATACAATCTGGCTACCAAGTACGATCTTCTAAAAAGAATTTTAGAAGTCGTTTTTTAAAATTACATAGAAATCGATTAATTTGCTTAAAAGCAATGGAGTCGAAGACTGTAACCTTCTCCTTTGTTGAAGTGGATTGAAAAACACATCCTTGACCGTTTCGTAGTTTTAAAAGTTCATTTGTATCCAGACAAGCTTCTCAAATCTATTGGACGAAGATCTCGTTGACAGCGGTTGGCAATAGGCCAGAAGCAGCAGATCGTCCTGCGGTAACGACGATATTGCCTTAACTAAATGACCAAATAAAGAGGTGCCTGAACTGAAATAAATTAAGAACTGGTAGATATCTCCACTGGTAGAAATCGCTTACGGGGCAGGCAGAAGAATGATAAACTCAGTAATAATAGTCTACACATTTCAAAAAATTCAATATATTTATTGGTGTTCAAAGATTTTAATTGTGTGCTGCCAACCTGGTACTAGTATGTACCTAAAATAAATCTACTCTAACATCCATCATTAATAATCTATCTACGGATAGAGATAGGGCCTCTAGCGGTTTGCTGCTAGTCGATTTTTGTCAATCACCAAAAAATACCAGTGGTTGTATGGTAATATATCTAAAGTATATATCTTATCTTAGATAGCTTATTAATATTGACTTTTACCCCATGAACTGTAACTCGACAACGACAAGCACTGGCGTTATAAAGACAGGAACAGGTAAGCAGGGATATTTACCACTAACCTGAACACAAATTAGTATATCGACACAAATGGCAATAGACAGACACATTTTTAAATAAACTGTTACAAATTCCAAATGAGCTTTACATTCAAATGCTTCTCTTCATTTCGGATTTCAAGTTACATGGTAACTTTATACTTAGCAGCCTGCAATTTCTAAACTCACTGAACTTAAGCAACAAAAAGTATGAAATTATATGCAAAATTACATACTACAAATAAATTTGTATGAAAATCCTGTCTGGTTGAAAAAAAGTCTGTTACGCTTTCTCCGGTAAACCACTTAACTGATTTTGACAATAACAATTATCACAACGTTGACGAGGTCACGGGCAAACAAATAGTAAAAAAAACGACGGATTGCACTCCGGGAGTGCCGGCAGAAGTGAAAACTTTAATATTATATATATAAAGTACTATTATTTATGTGGTAGAATAAATACAACATTCATTTATTGCGCTATCGGACATAAACATGACAACACGAACATTCGCGCAAGCGCCCTGGTCTTATTCACGCAAGCGACCTGCGCCGTCTTACGAATTTTCGATCAGGTAATGTGTCCTGACGCGATTTTAGAAGTTTTTACCCATTCCAAAAAAAAGTTCGAAACGCCGCTAAAGAAGTTTTCACTTCAAAAAATATGTAACAAAGCTAAGTTTGTGAAAAACTTTCTATCCTGAAAAAGGTCTGGTCATATCAATTTTGTACTCATAAATAAATGTCAGGATTTGATTGATCAATCATAATTAATAGTCCATCTGGAAGAGATCTTGTGGAACAAGCTTTTTAATAATACCACATCCATTTTCTCGAACGCAGACTGTCAAAGTAAAAACAAATAAAGTAAAGATCTTTTAATCTTGATATATTAAATTTAAGCATCAAAGCAACTTCTAAAAATATCTTTGAAAAACGAACTTAATTAGGTCTTAGAAATTTTATGCAATAAAGAACTTGAGACGGCCTTTTAAAGTCGTTTTCAGAATTTTTTAAACGATCAATCTTTGTTTCAATAAATACATTTCAGAATAAATCCTTTTTAATCAATTCTAAAATGGAGGAAATGCTCTGAGGAGTTGTTTGGTTTGATTCCAACCGCTGATTTCCACCTTCCGACATCGCTTCAGACATTAAAGTATCATATCCATCATCTTGATGCGTGGAGATTTACCTACAACTGTGCTATTCCGAAGACATTTTTTACCCTGCACAACTCCTTTGTGGAATCAGTTACCGAGGGCGGTATTCCTAAACGATTATGAGTTAGGAAACTTCAAGAAAGAAGCGTACTTATTCCTGAAATGTTTCCAACGCATCTGTGATACTCCTGGTGTTGCGGATGTCCGTGGGCGGCGGTGATCACTTTCCATCAGGTGACCCACATGCTCGTTTGCCTCCTCTTATATAAAAAAAACGACTGTATTTTTTTTTGTATATTAGAGACACTATTACTCGGCCAATAGCCAGCCGATTTTGATTGGTCGTTTTTAGAAAAGTAGGTGATGATTTCGAGATTATCCCATATTAGTTTTATCATGATTCGACTAGTGGTTTTTGAGTTATGTTTAATAGTGCACACACACATTCGAAAAATAATTAAAATATGGTATCCAATGAAATAATTAGAGTTGATTTTTGCACTTTTTCTGCGCTTAATAATAACACAGTATTAAGAATTCTACCTATAATAACCTATTTTGGGTTGACTTATTTATAGAAAAGCAAAATACAGACAGATCTCTTTGTAGTACGAATTACATGTGTAATAGAGATATCAAGGACCTCGTCAGTAGTGGTACGTTGTCAAGCTGAAGTTTTATGTAAGTAAATACTTTCAATAAAGTGAAATGTATTTGCGAGAATATAAATGTGTGTTAAAAAGTTGTTATAAAGATATTTTGAACATATTCAACCACATCGTAGTGTTCAAATATTTAATTAATATTTATAGAAATGAAATCTTTCAACATTTAAAACACAGCACTTATTTTTATTTTCAGTAAATACATGATTTAGTTTTTTAACTAGCTGTTCAATCAATTTTCAGCAAAATCGCTTTGAGACGTTTTGAGTTATATATAGTAATAAAACGAACACTATTTCATTACATATTTAATAATTTAATATTAAGTAAGTAATATAATAAATTTAAAAATATAAATTTTAATCCTATCTACCGTATGCTACCACCGTTTCGAAACTTAGCCAGTCAAGACAAGAAACGGCAAAACAAATTCCCCGGAAACAACGTCAACCGTGCTCATATTCAATTAAAAAACTGAATATACAAATTTTCCAGTAATTATTTACTATTGTCCGTGGATCGAACCCGGAACCTCAAAAAGTCTAACCCGACGTAGCCCGACAAGAAAAAGTACTTAAGTACTTCCTAAAACATATCGTTGGAAAAGCCTCGAAAGAAAAGCTTTTGTCACTGGCTGGTTTTTATTTTCCAGAATATAAGTGGCACACAGAGTGGCGGTTTTGTTAGCTGTCGATACAACTTAAATAGAACATTGACGGATCTATTGTGGCCGAGAACAGATATCGTTGCGTGTGAAATTGTTATTCTAAACATTCAATAGAGTATCTATAATGTGAATTGTTTGAGTGAGGGACTCGACCTTTTATTGTATCTTCACGCCCGTACACAAGAAAGCAGAGATACAAACAGGGTAGGTTGCGCTAGGGATTAAAAGTAGCCTATATGTTAATCTAGGTTACAAGCTATTATATTCTAAATTTGAGACATATCCGTTCAGCCATTCGAGCGTGGAAGAATATCAAACATACATATGAAATATGATGTTTTTAATAATTAATAATAATTAAGCGCACTAAAACTGCAAAATTCGACTTAAACTATTTAGTTGTGTACCACGACGCAATTTGATAATACTTTTTTCGAAAGATAGGGGGTGGTTCCGAAATGGTCCCACAAAAATTTTATTAACATTCTACCAATGACTTTTGAATTATAATTAATAATGCGTTTTTTTTTCTTCGTGTATGTATAAACTTATACATTACTAAGTTTTATTTAAAAACCGTCAGATAATGACAAAATGAATATGGGATAACTTCGAAATAGTGGCCTTTTTAAAAAAAGAACCAGTAAAATCAGTTGGCTACTGGCCGAGTTATAGCGTAACAAACATTCGAAAAAACCTCCTTCTTTTTGGGGTCAGTTAAAAAGAAGTCAATAAAATTAAACTTATATTTTTGGAACACTTCAATTGTTTACTCGTATTAAACCGTATATGCTTTAGATTACAATTTCTTGCAAGTCACGTATGCGAGCGGGCTTTTACTTGTGGTAACACTTACCTACTCGTATTCGAATAATGTGTCTGTGTGCATGAGAGTGATATCGGTATGGTTATAAAAAAATAGTTTGTGTACAAATTTAGCCAAACATTCATAAATATACACAATTGAGTAATTATTAGTTTTATACCATTAAAACCCGGTCTCCTACTTTAATAGCAGAGCTGTGTGTCAATCCTCTGAACAACAGTTTCACAATATTATAATTTAGTTTAGTTTGTTTTTTGTTTAGCTTAATAACAGTCAATGCCCAACTCATTGTTATCGAAATGTTGGTAGATCTATTATAACCGGGAACGACAGGCAACATTCTGAGCAAAATATTAGTCTGGGCATAAATTTAGTTTCTCTAGTGTATGTTATTTAGTTGATATTAACGAAAATATTAAATAATCGGCTTTAAATAACAACATAAAACAATGAAACGTCTATTAGCATTATCTTAAGATCAAATAAATTTAGCTCTTATGTTAATTTCTTAACTTAGTTACTATGAAATTTTGATGTCTTTGATAAGTACGATTGAACGATATGAAAGTTTAGTTTAGCTTGATCTTAATAACAAAAAAGAGATAGCATTGGTTTTAAGTAACAAAGAACACAATACATTTTAATACTGTTTAATTATAATCTCTTATTGACAAACAATCTTAGTACATATAAATCTCGTGTCACAATGTTTGTCCCCAATGGACTCCTAAACCACTTAACCGATTATAATAAAATTCGCACACCATGTGCAGTTCGATCCAACTTGAGAGATAGGATAGCTTATATCTCAATTTATGGTAAAAAAATTACCATTCGAGCGAAGCCGGAACGGGCAGCTACTATATTATAAGAATTGCATTGTCACTAGTTGGCATCGACGGTTTTGTTAGGTATCACTAAGTATTCACTGTAACTGATTGACATATCTTACTCAATCTGTAACTAGATACGACGGTGAATTCCAAATCGTTAGTTTAAATTTTCAATCGGAAAAGTGTCTGTGATAGCAGAAAATCAGAATGACCATCGACCAAAACCGAGATAGAATATATTATGTCAGATTTAGTACGAGAGTATTTGAATTCATATTTAAAAATAAATTGCCTAAAACATATTAAAGATAATGTTTTAATTAATCATCATCATCAGCCGGAGGACGTCCACTGCTGGACATAGGCCTTCCCCAAAGAGCGCCACAATTCACGGTCACCAGCCGCTTGTATCCAGCGACTCCCCGCGACTTTGACCAGGTCATCAGTCCACCGGGTGAGAGGTCGTCAAACACTACGTCCTCCGGTGCGGGGCCCCCACTCGAGAACCTTTCTTCCTCAGCGGTTGTCGGTTCTGCGAGCAATGCGGCCTGCCTATTGCCACTTCAACTTGCTAACTCTCTGAACTATGTCAGTTATGTTTTTAATAATTTTTTTAACAATTAATTTTTCATAATACAATTTATTTACAAACACTTGTATTTTCCACAACATGTTTTTTTTATAGTTTAGCCAACCTGTTTCGCTATACAACCATCATCACGGCTATATAACATCCTAACTATAAAAACCTTATTATAACTAATTATAAAAGAGCTGTCATATAGCCCTGATGATGCTTGTATAGCGAAATCGTTTGGCTAAACTATAAAAATAAAAATATGTTGTGGAAAGTACAAGTGTTTGTAAATAAATTGTATCAAGAATGGAATTCTACCAAGCACCGACGATAAGGAGTAAAGAAAGTAATTTTTCATAATTCATTATTTCATGATGGTTGCAATATAAATAACGCATATGTTGATTTAGTTTGGGTTTAAATAAGTTTAGTCTCTGATAAAAAAAATCTTTTTCTAACACATCATACGATATTAGAGGAATTTTGAAGATACACAGGCAGTTCTATATCCTTAGAAAAGTTTCAACAGCAATGCTTCTCTATGGATTTTTTTCAATGGTACATATGCGGTTTTGTTAACTGTCGATGGATGGAATACATTCATACTAACTACGACTTTGACAGATCTATTGTAATCGAGAATAACAGACAACTTTGTGTACAAAATGTATGCACAGAGCGACTAACTTGTATGTAGGGTTACTGCTGAATCTCGATTCATTCGACATTGGAAATTGGAATCGATTATGTCATTTTAGATAGTCTCGAACACAATACTGGTGAATTATTTAAGTTTAATTAATTAAAACAACAAATTATTTAATCGAATTCATTGAATTTATTTGTTACTAAATGTTAATAATTCGCTGGTTAAAAAGATGCCTTCACGCCCATATCCCCGAAGGGGTAGGCAAAGGCACAACCAGGGCACCCACGACTAGCCGAAGACACTAAGTCTCACAATGTGATAGATGGCAATCGGCAAGCTTATCGCCTACCGGGCACATATCCAAACGCGGGCAATTTTATTTTATTAGAAAAATGTAAATTTGAGATAAAATTTAAAATGTATATTTTCTAATTTTTGTTTTGTTGACCGACCCGGGGGTCGAAGCCGGTACCTCAAGAAGTTAAGTCTGACGCCGAACCGCTAGTACTGTGTTCAAAAGTACCTAAAAATTAAAATGACATATACGATTCCAATCTCCAATCCGGATGATATCGAGATTCAATAGTAACCCTACTGTTCAGTACACAGCATCGCCAGTGTGATGTTTAGTATTTCTGGCTCAGCATTTTACTTAGAAAATAGCTATAACAATAAAAAAAATAGTAATTAGTTAAACGCAGTAAAACTGATAAAGTCATGTCCAAGTATTTCATAAGGTACCTACCACGTCTCGATTCGATAATTCATTGTAAATGATTCCGAAATGGTTCCACGTAGTTTTTTTCAACGTCCTTCTACTAGTTTGAGTTATATTTAACTAGCGGGCTGGTACAAGCTTCGTTACGTATATGACCGCATGAATGACATAACACAACAAAACAAAAAAGAACAACTGAAAAAAAGTTTCTAATTGCCTGACAAATACGCATTAACAAAATGATCCGCCATTTGTTACAAAAAATATGATGAATGAAGAACCGCTAGACCGATTTTATGCAAACTTCACATAAACCATTCACTAAAAAATCCGAACAAAGCCTAAATATTTGGTTTGGATAAGTGAGCCCGTTATTGAGTTATAAAATTACAACGTAAAGTGGCATTTTTACATATATAGTTTGTAAACAAACAAAAAATTGTCCAAAAACTAATATTCAAATGACGACAAAATTAAAATTGGACACTGACATATGACCTCTTTTAAAAAAAGAACAATCAAAATATGTTTGTTATTATACAGCGTATCAAACATACATTCAAATTAAGAAACTCTATCGTTAATTTCTATAATCTCTTAAATCTAATAATCTTTAAGTAATTAATTCACACCGCCCGAAGACACTAAAGGTGGTAATCTTGGAATACCAATCTGGTTCCGGGATGTTAAGCGTCGAGCTAAGTAAGTTTACCGGCTACCTTATCCTCCGAACGGGAACACGTCAACGGCAAGCACTGACGTTTCGGTGTCAGGAATAGGTAAGGCGGTTTTACCAATCCGGGCTAGTTGCTGCGGAACTCTACCACCTAGTCAGATGGCAAGGTGCTAGTGCTGGTAAGCCAATGTTCACCTTTTACGAGCTGCCTGGTTGGAAGGCAGTTGGCCTATTCTGTAAAGGAGCCCGGACCAACACTTGTTTAAAATAATTTAATTCATTTAAAATGATAGTACTTACTTAAACAAAAGACGGTATCAAGTGTTTTTGAACCTAGGACGAAACTATTGCGGTCGGTAGGTATCTCATGGGTTTTGTCACATTTTATAGCTAAAATTTGCATATTTTCCGATACGAACAAGCATTTGAAGAGCATTTTAACACCCTGTATCAATAGTGGATTCACTAATTTTAGGTCAAAAAAAAATTCAAAATCTGCTGTCCAAGTCGAGTTTGGTTGAAAAAATACCATAGAACATTAAATCCATCGTATAAATTTTGACGGTCTTGTTAGTCGAGAGGTCTCTCTCCACGGACTCAGTTCAGCTCACGAACCGCGAGCCTCAGTTTCGATTACCGACGGGGGCAAGCATATTCTGGTAAACATTTATATATATGTATTTCCGGGTCTGAGCGTTCTTTAAATTAATTTGGGCATCTATTTAAGTATCCAATCGTTGACTAACATTTATAATCATATAAATTGCTTAGAGAAACACCCCAGTTTCAATTTAAGGAACTTGTCCAGATAAAAAAAGTAATTAAGACATGTAACATAGGTCAAGTAAAAATCCCTCGCCACAGGGCAAGGACGAACCTATTACTACATCTATGCTGATGTCTATAGGCCGCGGTTGTCTCTTATCATCAGAGCCATGTGCTTGTTAGCTGTGTGATGCCATTATAAAAAAAATGTATAGGAAACTTTACGGCACGGACCATCTCAGTATAAATTTTGATTAAAATAAACAAATAACATTAACTCAATTTAATATCTCGTTGTATTTGGAAAGTTTTAACGTTACTCACTACCATCATTGACATTAGCTATATTTTTAATTTTGATAAAAAAATATATATTAAAAGCTACCAATTATTTGAAAAAATCAATGTTTTTAATTGTATATATGTAAAATTTAAAAATTATTCAAATTCTTTAAAAACTTATCGAAACTTCTTAAAATTGTAGTGTTGTATTCGAATAAAATTTGGTAAAAAGTTTTCTTTTGTTACTTAAAAAGATTAATATTTGTGAAACACATAAACAAATTCATATTCGTTTAAATCTAAATAACAGATAGGAATTATAATAATGAACTTTTAATTATCAAATAAAAACAACAAAAGTTCCCATAAACATTCACCAAAACAAAATTATAAACAAAGGTTCATCATTGTTTTTTTTTTACAACTTTAGAAACTTATCTGTACATACCTTAAATTTGACGCCAAAATTAACCCTGCATTTAAACGAAAGATGGCGCGAGAGAGACAGCGAACATGGCTCAACTTTTCAGGAGCGCTCGAATTTTGGCGAACATGGCACTACCCGCGGGGCCGGCGATTCATTAACAACGGTTATGGAGGCTGCTTTCCTCCCGCACCCCTCGCCTGCCACCACTGCGCATGCGTGATACCACTCCTGTTGCATCTGACGGCGATGTCAAAACGCCATGAATACAGCTAATCGCTGGAATCCGACGAATATCTTGATCTACGCAGCTTGAGCAATTTGCATAATGATTTATAACATTGTAAGCAATATGAGGTCTCAATGTACGCTGGATAACGGTTAGTTTATCGAAGAATGGGGTTGATTAATTATTTGTAAACTGGAAATAGATTTAGGAATAATGATTTATCGGTAAAATGTATTTACCTTTTATTTTCATTTTTTTTATTTTTATGATATTAGAAGGCAAACGAGCAGACGGATTTCCTGATGATCAGAAATTCACGTCGTCTAGCGACACCAAAGGTGGCAATGGTCAACCAACCTGAGGTCAGGATATTCGGGAGTAAAAGTAACTTACTACCTTCTTCTCCTTCTTAAAAGTAGCTTACTTGCTACCTTACCCTCCGAACCGGAACACGTCAACGGCAAGCACTGAAGCACTGGCGGTAGGAATAGGTAAGGCGGTTGTACCAATCCGGACGAGTCGCTGCGAAACTCTACTACCTCTCCAATCCGTAATCATCGAAATTAATTATTAAATAATATAAATTTTAGATACTTGTGGTAGATATGAATGGCGAACTTCGTTACACCCATTCAGTTTGTATGGGAAAAATTAAAATGTGTTTCCTAGTTTTCTTACATTTTTATGATTTTTTTTCTGTTTCAGCCTTGTCTAGACTTCCAGAAATAAATCAAAACCAAAATTCTCCACATCGGTCCAGTCATTTAGAAGTTAAGCGCAAAGACACATATCTGCGATTCATTTTTATCTAGTAGACAGTTTTTGTTATATTCAAATAATATAATTTGAGATTTAACTATCCATTTTTCAAGTTTGATCAAACAGCACACGATGTGACAATTTAATTAAAATCGATTAATTACTTTCAGAGTACATCGCGGACAAACAACATGACGTTTTATTTATGTATGTATATTGTATAAGACAACATTTTATAAGATATAGATCAATTTTTTTTTAATCTGGTTTGTGATATCTAATTCGAAAACTGCAGGATCGATTTTAAGGTTATTTGGTTTTTAGATTATTTTCTAGACTTGATTAATAAAAAAAGACTATGTATATGTTTGAAACTTCAAGATGAAATAAATCTCAGTTATAGCAAGTAATTAAATCATACAATAATAAATAACACAATATCAGTCAAATAAAAAATACTAACAGCTATAGCAACAATTTTGATAATCTGAAAACGTGGTTTAAATTTTAATTAAAAGTCCTCTCTTTGAGTTACTTAAATCTCTCAAATTTATTTAGTAGCATTCTAGTAATTTAAAGGCAAACAAAAAAAAAAGCGTCTCCGAAATAAAGGTATTTCGAGATTAGACATTTATTTTACGGTTATAATATGTGAAAAAGCCACTGGTTAACTAAAATTTAAACTAAAAACAGGGGTTTCAATGTTTTTGCTGTTGTCATTAAAGCTTTAATTAGTACTTTGACATTCCATCTCTGTTAAAATTCTTTTAACATTGCATTTATTTTTTACATTTTACTAAATTAATATAATTAAAGTAAACAAGCCGATATTGTAAAGTTTTTTATTGTAAGAGGACAGCGAAAAAACACACATGTTAACTGAGATAACCACAGCGTATAGATATAGTATAATGTAGTAGTTTTTTTGTAGAAAAGTTCAATAGAAAAGTTTTGTAGAAAAGTTTAATAGGTAATTATTTTTTCTAAAAAGTAATTTCATAACAAATAATATATTTTTGGTTGCCAAGGAGTTTCTTCTCCTTACCTTAAACCTAGGCAAGGTTTGGAAACGATGGTAACATATGGTAGTAAGCGCTAAACCTAATCATATGTTAAAATTTTGTTCAAATATTAAAACATAATTATGTTAGTATCTTCACGCCCATATCCCCGATGCGGTAGGCAGAGGCACAACCCGGACAACCACGACTAGCCGAAGACACTTAGTCCCACAATGTGGCAAGCCTATCGCCAACCGGGGACATCTCCAATCCCGGGCAACATTATTTTTAATTTGGTTTTTCCAATTGTCTAATTGGAAAAACCAAATTTTTTTGTTGCCTGAACCACCAAGTTGCCCGAACGGGATTTAAGCCCGGGACTTCATGCAGTCAAGTCCAACACCTGCACCGCTAAACCACAGAGGCTATACTTATGTTATAAATCTAAATAATAAACGTGGTATAAACAATTATCTTTTACAACAGCTTCTAATACACATATTCAGCAAATAAATAAATTACATTTTATTTTTTTAAAATACCTACAAACCACTAGACCACAAAGGCGACATATAACTTAGTATCAGAAAATCTGTCCCTTTTTTTCCTTTCTATATCATAAAAAAATTCTATCTTCGTTAAAGATAGCATTAGACTTAAACGTGGCGTAAACTTCCAAACCCCCATCTTAATAAACAAATAAAAACTAAAATCTCTCAGTATATAACGAGGATAATCGACAGTTTAAAGTAGGCATCTCTTAATCAACTAATGCAATCAGAATTGGGATTAGAATACATTAACAGGCTTTTATCTCTGTTTTACCTACTCCCAGTGTCATTATGACAGTGCTCTTGATTATCGTATTCCAGTATGGAGAGTAGGCTAGTTGGCATCACAACTCAAGAGGTTTAATAATCCAGACAGAAACAGTTGAGCTCCCCCACATTTGATATTATGTGTCTACGAGCAATATTTTTAAGTAAGTATCTTCACGTCTTTATGCCTGAAAATACAGGTAGAGGTACAACCAGAACACCCAGAAAAGTCGCAGGTATTCAGCTCCCATGTCATAACTATATGTCATAAGATGGTTAACCTATTGCCAACTGAGAACTTATATAACCCCGGGGATCGACGGCTTTATTAAACAATTGAAAAAAACACATTTTCAGAAATTTTCCAGAATTTTTTTTTCCAGAAAATCTGCCCTTTTTCTTTCTGTATCATAAAAAACAATATCTTTAAAACTAGCCATTATCTTAATATATAAATAAAAACTCTAAATCTCTCAGTATATAACGAGGATAATCAACAGATTAAAAGTAAGCATCTCTTAATCTCAGCAACCTTCGTCAGAGCAGTACAAGTTAAAAGGTAATCCCCTAAAACATGTTGGACATAATTTATCGTTGGCCTAATAGCATCCATACTGGAGCCGAGCTTCAGTGAACACCAAATAGCATGGACTTAATCGATTGAAAAATAAACTCTTTGGAAAATATGTGTGTTCGTAACACAGCTAAAATATTGAGGTATAAATTTAAGAGTGACATAGCTGAATTGTTTTTAGTGTCTTCGGCTAGTCGTGGCTGCCCCTGTTGCGCTTTCCTTTTCGGGGATATGGCCGTGAAGATACTAAATTTAACAGACTAAATATTGTCAGGTACCATTAAGAGGAGCCCTATTTTGAAATTCCATTATCAAAACGAGGGAGATAAGACTCCCCAAGGTTGTTTTTAAGAGTTTCCGAAATCAGGTGGTTTTCCACAGTCAAATCACTCAGGTAGTATTCGAAGGTATTAAGAATCTCCGAAACTAGTGTGTTTGTATGAAAAAAGTGACGAATATGGATTAAAAGAAACAGATCTGTAAAAATCATAACTCTTGGTACTTAAATACTCTTTATTACCCCGAAAGGGACTAGTTGTGAAGATGTGTCTTAAAAAAGAAATAGGTTCTGTATTTGACGTCTGCAGTTTTTAATGTGTATTCAAAGATTTTTCCGTTATTTGTAAATTTATTTTATTTTTTATTTTAAAGAGTAATGCCCCATGGTCCCATTTTTTAATGTTAGAGTCTTATGATCGCAAGAAAATTGAGGAATACCTTTAAATTTATTTTATACTTGAAACTAACACTACTTTAAACTACTGTTACAGTTTTAAATAAACCTAGCACTACTTCAGAATACTGTAACAGTGTTTTAATTAAAATAGGCACTACTTCAAATTATATATTTCATGACCGTTCCCTACAAGAGCACCGGGCAAATATCCAATCCCAGGTAACGTTATTTTTACTAGAAAATTCAAAATATCCAATTACTATTTTTCTTTAATTGCCAGACCTGGGGATCGAATCCGGAAAGTCAAGTCTGAAGCCGAAACGCTTGACCACAGAGGTGACTAATTTAAAAAATATGTATTTCAACAACAGAAATTTACTTAAATAGAAAAAGTGTTTTCACGCCCATATCCTCCAAATTGTAGGCAAAGGCACAACTAGGGCACCCTCGAATAGCCGAAGACACTAATGTGACAAATGGCAAGCCTATCGAATACCAGGCACATATCCAATCCGGGGAAACGTTGTTTTTATTAGAAATTTTAAAAAAAGTATCTTCACGCCCATATCACCGAAGAAGAATACCCATTAGTTGGATCATAATAAAAGTAATGATGGACCATCTTGGAATCGTGACCTACCTTTTAAAAAAGTAAGTATCTTCACGCCCACATCCCTGACGGGGTAGGCAGAGGCACAACCAGAGCACCCACGACTAATCGAAGACACTAAGTCCCACGTTGTGGTAGGTGGTCTGCCTATTGAAAACCAGGCACATATCCAATCCCTACCAGCGTTGCTTTTAATAGAAAACTTAAATTACACACTTTCTATTTTTATCTGTTGATGTAAATAATTGGAGATCAGCTTTCTTAATGCCCCAAAATTACTTGATATTTAAAGTTGAAACAGGATAATGTAAATATTTATTTGAAGTTTCTCCAACAACTTAAATCAAAATCAATCGGTCCGTAAAGTTTAATGGAAACTCATCTCGCAATACTATGTTTTGGCAATGGTAGCACAAATAGATTTCAGGCAAGATTATGTCAACACAAACATCTGAACGTATTTTGTAGCGATGTAGATATGAAATGTGAAATACTTATTACGTATGTTTTGGGTATGAGTCTTAGTATAAGCTATTGACTGTCTTATATTTGACTAGCTGTTACCCGCGGCTTTGCTCGGGCTAGGACTTTCTTACAAACTTTCTACCCCTATTTCACCCCCTTAGGGGTAGAATTTAAAGAAACGTTTAAATACATATCTACTCATTTTTTAAGCCTAACAATAAAGTGTTATATTTATAATTTTAAAAAAAACGATCTCCCATACAAACTTTCAACCCCTATTTCACCCCCTTATAGGTAGAATTTCCAGAAACGTTTCAATACACATCTACTCGTTTTTATAAGTAGCCTAAAAATAACGTTTCATGTGTCTAGCTTTAAAAAAATGAGGGGTCTTCCATACAAATTTTCAACCCCTATTTTACCCCCTTAGGGGTAGAATTTCCAAAATTCCGTCCTTATAGTGGGTGTATACTCAATATAACGACCCTACTCACCCAATTTCAAGGCTGTAACTTTAACAGTAGTTGCTCGGCAATGATGAATCAGTCAGGACATGTTATTTTATAAGTATAGATTGGTTTATTTTTTTTACTCCTGACGTGTGATGTGTCTGTATGTGTTATGTTTGTCTGTGGCATAGTAACTTTTATACGGATGGACCAACTGCGATGCGGATTTCATTTCTGGAAGTTGACATTATCGAAATGGTTCTTAGCTACATTGCATATACTTAGGTTTTTTTGGGGTTATCGTTTTTTTTTATTTTAGTGTTATTGGGCTATTGTGAAGAAATATTGCTGTGGACTGCATTACCTTTTCATGTTTCCATATCGTCAGTGCTCGCCATTGCCACGTTACGTGCTCGAAGAAAAGGTATTCGGTAGACTTGCAAATATGGTAATATATCTAGAGCTATAAAATATCAACACATTTAGTTGTCCTGATTTTGATTAAACTGCAAAAACGTAAATGATAACCGATATATCCGATATTCTGACATTACTTATTTATTTATTCAACACTTACTTCACACAAAAAGGGAAAATATACAAAAAGGGGGGAAGTAAAGATGCTCAAAAATCGAACTTCTCTCTAGTAATGCAATTTTATTTCAACCAACCAAAAAAAATGAAACTGTGAAAATGAAATGGAAGACATATCGTTTGCAAACAACTATAATAACTATACATTAACAAATAAAAAAAACAATATCTTTACGCCTGTATCCACGAAGAGGTAGGCAGAGATTCAGCCACGTCACCCACAAATAGTTGTTCAACGTTAAATCCCACAAGGTGATTGGCTATCGCCAACCGGCAAATATTAAATCCCGAATCGAACCTAGGACCGTCTCATGAACACAAGACTACATCAGATGTCAAATAAGCAATAAAAAAAGAACATCCCTATTATGGCTAACTGAAAACAGGTGGACTTCCACACATAACTATGGTGTCTACAGCCAGGGTTATCTCTTACCTTCAAGAGACCCGTTTGCTTGTTCGCTAATCTTCTTACATAAAAAGATACATGGTAGTCAATTATTAAGAGAGATTTATAGACCTAAAACCCTTTGACACCCATTAAAATTTCCATCACGATAGGAAACCCCACCTTAATCAATCTAAAAGACGGGTTAAGGAAGAAGAAATATTTAGTAAATTAAAAACGCTTCATTTTATTTAATTTTTATAATATTGGAAGGCAAACAAGCTGACGGATTTCCTGAAATGATGACGATTTCACCAAAGATGGTAATGATGCGTGCCAACCTGAGGGCTTCGAGCAAAAGTAAGTGTAGCTTATCATTCTGACGCAAACTGGATGGACGGATTATACCATATACCAGTTTGCGTCCACTTGTTTATTTAAATGCTAAATCTTAAGTAACTGATTTATAAAATTAAATCGGACAGTTATAGATAGGTGGTAGTCGGTAAAGTGCATTGTATAATCCCATCCGGACTAGTACCCACCACCGCACCGGAAGGAAACAAGTGCATTAAACTGTTTCTGCCTTCTTCGACTTATACACAAGCAGCTACATGAGAAAAATTTAACGACATAAAGACAAATATACTTATATTCAGGCTTGTACTCCTCAAAGTTGACAAAGCTGCAACTAGGACACGTACGATTAGCCTAAGATACTTGGTTCAACAATGCGGTAGATGACAAACCTATTGCCAACCGGGCACATGTTCTATCCCGGATGACGATGTTTTCATTAGAAAATAAAAAAGATAAAGAGCATATCAACAACGAAAGAGGGATCACGATAGGTAAAAATTGAAGGAAACTAAAAAATTTTGTAAAATGGACGTGCTCGATGTGAAATCTCTAAGAGAAAATTGGCTACCTGCAGATCTAACAAAATCTTTTAAAGATTTTAAAATGTCTGTATTCTAAAATTTGGATATTGTGGATGCGAAAAAAAAAATATATGACCTAGTGGTGACCTGCCTTATATAAACAATCGATGATGTAATTTTGGGCCAGAAATCATCTGAGCTGCATCACTGACGTTATGGCGGCAGGAATAGGTAAGGCGGTGCGGTAGTCAATGCGAAACTCTTCCACCTAGTCAGATGTCACGGCGTTAGTGTGGGTAAGCCTATACCCGCCTTATGCAGATGGTCTATTTTGCAAAGGAGCCTAGACTAAAACACGAGTATAACGCGATTATTAAATTTAAATTGGAAATTACATCCAAATATCTTTATTTCTAACTTGATTTAATCTAAAAACTCAACCTTATGCCGCATTCGGGATAAACAAAAACGTTCAAAGAATGTCCCATTTTACAAACATGGCTTGTTTAATTTTTTGGACAACCTTTAAATGTAGACAATAAGCTCCATTCACTTTGTAAAAAGAATCTGCTAAAAACCTCACAAAGATTAGGTCCTCTGAGATTTCATTCAGTGAAAAATAAAATGGAAACCGCTCTCGAATGATATCACGGAAATTGTGGAGGGATGTTCAAAATGAATGATAAAATAAATAAAAATTAATAGGTCATGAATATTTTTTCCTCATTAAATTACGTCTAATAAAATCCTTCTAGTAATTTGAGATTTACATAAGTTACTAAT
>NJDD01001562.1:516948-564559 GCA_002245505.1 Calephelis nemesis | reverse complement strand
TGAAATGAAGATATGTCCAGGCGTTCAAGGTCATCAGCTCATTTATAGCTCATTCGTAAGTATCGGAATGGATTATAAACGTTTTACGGTACTTATTTCGCATTTAAGCGTACGTGACACTAAACAGTTGAAACACTAACGAGTGCGGGTACAACTAAACCGGTCTGATGATGAAACTCGAAGATCAGAGGCGTAACCATCAGGAAATCTAAAATATGAAATCTAGGAAATCTATGGTATGATAGTTGAACTTCATCCATCTTCCTACTAGAAAGACGTACTGTATTATACATGTTATTCGACACTATAAAAAAGGCATTTTGTTATCCCACCCTATGATTGAAATCCCCTGTTCGGTAAAAAAAAAAAGACTAGTTGAACTCCGGGACTGCCGGCAGAAGTGAAAATTTGAATATTAACGTAATGCATTTTTGATATTTTGGAATAGTTAGGGAATAATTTTGCACGAATTCCTTTAATAATCAGTATGAAAGTACCATCGTTAAATATGGTAGAATACAAGATTCAATTATTGCGCTATCGTACACAAACATGACAACAGGAACATTCGCGCAAGCGCCTTGTGCTTACGAATCAGATCACGTGTCCCGACGCGAGTTTAGAAAAGTGCCCATTCCAAATAAGTGTGCAACACCGCAAAAGAAGGTTTCACTTCAAAAATTGTGTTTTTCCTGTATCCTAAGAAAAACAATGTAGTATGTTAGATAGTTGACTAGTTGCCGATGGGTTTTCTCCTAACCTCCGTGGATACGGAGTAAGATACTTTTTTGGAATATTTAAAATATGTAAAAAAATGTATTATGTTGTAATGTCAAAAAACATACAAAATCAAAATCAAAAATTATTTATCTCTTGTACAAACATTTTAACAGAATCTATATTTAAAAACCAAATAACAAAGTAACAGACTGGTGTCTTCAACTAGGATACCCTGTGCGAGCAGTTCAAAGGGCCCTACTTTAGATCACGGATACTATAGTATTCCTTTTCGTGGTAGAGAAACAGAAAATTATAATAATAACAAAATCAGCAAAAATGACATTTTAGTGATAATACAGGAAAATGGTTATGTTCATATTTCTACAGATATGTAAACAACAAATCCTACAATTTAATTACAAATAATTAATTAATGTTTATTATTATAATCAATCAAATCAAATACATCATTACATTTCAAATTTTTAATAATACAGTCTGGATACCCTCTTTATATTTCCTGGAAATACAAACATTATCATTCAGCTTTGTAACGTAATAAAGAGACCTTAACAACCGTCAGAATGTAGCACAAAGGATTACTAATTGAACGAATACGCTCAGGTTGTATCTGTATATAATATACAGATATCACAAACAATCGCCTTTGTGGTCTAGCGATCCCTAGTCGGACTTCTGGAGGTTCAGGTTTCGATCCCCGGGTCGGACAACAAAAAAAATAGAAAATATTTTAAATTTTCTAATATAACGTTGACTGGGATAGGATATGCAAGGTTGGTGATAGGCTTGCAACCTGTCATATTGTGGGATAGTCTAGTCTAACTGTAATTGATATTTTCCATCGTCGCCGCTTGGTAAAACTTCCAAATATTCATATTTTTAAAGAAAGAAACACTTATACTGTTTTACTTATCTACTGGAGTAGTTTAAGTTTTAGCCCTGATGATGCTGTATAAGCGAAACCGGTAGGCTACTAATTACAAAGTAATAAATTATAAGTGATAAGTAAAACAGTACAAGTGTTTCTTTCTTTAAAAATATGAATAGTCTAACTGTCTTCGGCTAGTCATGGGTGCTCTGATTGTGCCTCTGCCTACCTCTTCGGGTATATGGGATTAAAGATATTTACTTTAAAAAAGATGCGTTAACGAAAAAGAATCCCGACTGCCATTCTTACAATAAAAAAAATGCGTTATCAAAAAAGAATTTCTACAGCCATTTTTGTAATAAAAGAGAACTATTACATTTCTGGATCGATATATGTAAAAGTAGGATAAACGTAGTTGAAATGAGAGCACTACAAGGAAGCTGTAACGTTACATACTAGGTGGTAGAGTTTTGCAGCGACGCGACCGGATTGGTACCACCACCTTACCTATTTCTGCCGCCATAACGTCAGTGCTTCCCGTTGACGTGTTCCAGTTCGGAGGATAAGGTATCTGATTAACTTAATTTAAGTCCCACAATGTGATAAGTGGCACGCCTATCGCCAACCGGGCATATCGTCATTTCCGGCAACATTATTTTTATTAGAAAATTGGAAAAAACAAATTTCCTTTTTGTTGCCCGACCTGGGAATCAAACCCGAGACCTCATGAAGTCAAGTCCAATACCTGGACCAAAGACCACTGAGGCAATTTTTTTATGCAAAAACATATTTGGTCCCTAATTTTCGTAGCCTAAACCTAATTGTTCTTTTGATCCTTAATATACAAAAATTACAGTTTGCAGTTTCAAATACCTATTGTACCTAAGTATTTAGTACCTAGTCTAGACTAATCGTGGGTGTGCTTGTTATACCTCTGCCTACGTCTTCAAGTCTGATTTATTATAATACTGGCTGACCCAACAAATGTTGTTCTACTATTTTTTATGTGTAGTCACCCTTATCATTTAGGGGTGTGAAAATAGATATTAGCAGATTCTCAACCCTACTGAACATGCAAATAAAATTTGATGAAAATCGGTAGAGCCGTTTTAGAGGAGTACGGAAACTAACATTGTGATACGAGAATTTTATATATAGGACTAGCTGACACGGCCAACGTTGTTCTAATATTTTGTAATGTAATTTTAGTAAAAAAAATTGCGGTGAGTCACCTTTATCACTTAGGGGTGTGAAAAATAGATAGTAGCCGATTCTCAAACCTACTGAATATGCATTAAAACTTGGTGAAAATCGGTAAAGCCGTTTCTGAGGAGTACGGTAACTAACATTATGACGCGAGAATTTTATATTTTTAATATCTATAAATCTTAAAGAAAGAAAAAATTTCGCCCCAGACAGGATTTGAACCTGTAACCTTTCGTCTCAAGCCGACGAATGCTCTAACCAATTGAGCTACTGAGGATTCAAGTCCCGTGGCGAAATTTTTTAATTCCTTTCTAACCCGTTAACGCGGGTAGTTATGTCCTACAGATACACAATTCTGAGTACCCACCAAATGAGTTCATCACCGATGAAATTCACATTTTTAGAATGGACATAACTTTCGTTTCTTGCATCGAATTTTTATTCTTCTTCAGGAGTCTTCAGTTTCCTGTCTGGGGCGAAATTTTTTCTTTCTTTAAGATTTATAGAAATTTATCCCACGCACAGGGCAAGTGCTAAAAAAATAAAAAAATAAAAATTCGATTATATTTTTAAGATAATAGCTGTTGCCTAATCTTATTCAAGATTCTCGCAAAACCCGTTAAGTTATCGGGCTGACTAATTCTCGAAGTTTCGATCTATTTCAATTCTAACATTCAATGGAATCGATTCAGCTGTTTAGACATGAAAACAATATTAGTGGAAATCGAAGTAGTCAGTCTAACTTAGCGACCCAGTTTTGCACAGTATGAAACAAAGTCGCCCTTATGCATGGTTAGATTTTTTGGACTACACAATGGATTTTAGTGTGGTTAAAATTTGTCGCTTCTGTGGTTTAGCGGTTCAGATATTGGATTTGACTGTATTAGGTCCCGGGTTCGAATCTCGGGTCGGGCAACAAAAAGAATATTTAAGATGTGTGCCCGGTTGGCGATAGACTTGCCACCTATCACATTGTGGGATTTAGTGTCTTCGGATAGTCGTGTTTTGCTTCTGCCTATCTCTTCCGAGATATGGGCGTGAAGATACTTACTTACTTTTTTTTATTTTTGAGGAGGAAAGTTAAGGAAGAAAAGGAAAGGAAAGTGGCATAGAAGTTTGTCTACCCGTGCGAAACTGGGACGGGGCGCTAGTGAAATATATGAAACTGCAAGCTAACTTAGGGTACGGTTTTTACCTATATACAACACTAGGTGTTACTTGCTGCCCGCGTCGTTGCCCGCGTGGTTCCATTAACCACAAAGAGGCATTTTTTCGGGATGAAAACTATCCTATTCAGAATAATATGAAATGTTAATGTGATTAATAATTCAATAATAATTACAAAGTAATCTATACATATAATAAATCTGTAGAAGGGTCAATTCTGTACATTGAAAATATTGAAAAAAGAAATAGCAGGGGGTGTTACTGGATCGACACCAAACCCAAATATGTATTTAAAAAAAATTTGTCTGTCTGTATGTTCAGGCATCACGTGAAAACTAACGGTTCGATTTCGATGAAACTTGGTGTAATTATACCATATTATCCTGGGCATAAAATGGGATACTTTTTATCCTGGAAAAGTACGTAGAAAAAAAATCTTAATTTTTCAGTTTTATCACGCGAAGACCGACATCCGAGTTGCGCAAACTACTACTACTACTAAAAAAATGCTATAAAACATTAACAAATATTCAGCGATTCATCTTAATACTACTAAGTTTAAAAATAACTCCTTTAATAGTCCTGCAGGAACATTTTTTCAGCATAAAAACTAGTGTAAGTGGATGTGTTAATCCAAGTTGCGTCTATGTGTGTACCAAATATCGGTATAGCAGTTTTTGCGTGAAGAAGTAACAAACAAACACACAAACTTTCGCTTATAATATTAGTAGAATTACCAACAGAACCACTGATATGGTGGAAAGACTAGCAACTTGCTCGGTAGAGATCCACCACCTTACCTATTCCTGCCGCCATAATGACTCTGTGACTTTCCAGCCCGAAGGGTAGGCTAGCTACACGCTAGGTAGGTACACTTGCAACTTAACATCCCTGCCACAGGCTAGCGACTCACCTGCAACACCTATACAACATGTCTATAGGCCAAAGTTATCTCATACCATCTGGAGATCTCTGGCGTAAAAATAATCAATAGACCACAGAGGCGATTAATTTACAATAGGTACTTAAAAATAACGATGTGTCTTTCGATCTACACATATACATTAGTCGCCAGTGTACTAGTTACACTTTTGCCCACCTCTGCAAGGATCGAGGTAACTGTACGAGACAGTATCGCTAAACTTAATTACAAACCTTAAATTCCAAAATCACAAACAAACTTATAGAATAAAAGGTTTTTGTTACCAATGGCTCATTTACTATAGTTTTCGACTTTAGTTCAAATTAACTTTGACCGGTAAATTAACTTGGTAATTAAAACTTGTACCTTTTTGGATTAACATTGAGCAGTAGTTGCCTCTTATTTTAGTTTATGCATGAATGTTTTTTAAGAACTATTTTTGCTCGATGATAAACAAACAGATTTCCTGATACGACACTTACATTTAAGCATTGTCTATATACTTAAATGATGGTAATGGTGCGTTGCTGGCCATAGGTTAAGATTAAAATTGAGACTCGTTATAGAACACTACAAGAAAGATAGGACAGTCGTGTCGCAAGCACTGGCGTTCCAGTTTCAATAGTTTTGATATGTTAGTATCACTATTCTGTCTAGTTACGGTCACGGTGTTTTTGACGAACTAGATATTAACGGGTTCAGGATAGGCAAACCACACATCTTTAGATGTTAGTATATTTTTTTAAATTTATTATTCAAGTCTGAAAAAAATTATTACCTCACAAAGTACTACATTTACCACCGTGTTCCTATAGAGGTTAGGGTGGCCACGAAGTTAATTAACGGATGAAGCTTAATACTTACGAAATATCCTGATGTCAGGTTTAACTAACTGAATATACTTTGTGTAGTTTGTCGCGCCTTCACCAATGTTTAAAATATTATTCAGTCACCCGTTGAAATTACTTGACCAATGGAAATACAACGTAGGTATCATGTATTTGACCTCATCAAAATCGAAAATCATGGCTTAGCAATAGACTTTTCCATTTATAGAATTTGCACGACTATATTTAGCCAACAAACTCTTATTTAAAAAAACATAATTATTGCACAATTTATGAAAAAAGCCCATTAATTAACTAAAAAAAGTGTTTACGCCCGTATTTCAGAAGAAGTTGGCACAGACATAACACTTAAACTTTTTCATTTGTAAACATTTTCACAAAATCCGATTGCGATAAATGATTTCAAATTGTTATGTCAGCTTTAACTACATCAACCAACCGCGAGGCTCGGGTTCGATTCCCGACGGGGGCAGGCATTTGTGGGATGAACATTTAGATGTCTGCATTTCCGGGTCTGGGTGTTTATTAAATTTATTCTGGTATCTATTTAAGTATTTCTATGTATTAGAATCGTTGATTAACACCCATAACACAAGCATATAATTTGCTTACTTTGGAGTTAGATTCAATTTGTGTGACTCGTCCAGGGATATATTTTTTTATTTTTTTTATGTTATAGGGAGGCAACAAGCAGACAGATTTCCTGATGGTAAGAAATGCCGTCGCCTATAGACACCAAATGTGGTATTAGTGCGTTGTCCACCTGAGGATAGGATGGTCAGCCTCCTGCGTAAGTAAGTAAACCGGCTACCCTACCCTTCAACCGAAACACGACAATGACGAGCATTGTCGTTTTGCGGAAGGAATATTTATTTATTTATTATTGAAAAAGGATCTTTACGCCCGCATCTCATGATAAAATGTGCACAGTCATGGTCACCTACTAGCCGAAAACACAAAATCTCACAATGTGATAACTGGTGACAGTTAGCAATAATTTATTTGCAGTAAAAGTGCAAAAACCAACTTGAGTTCCATTCCCACGTCACGATTTGTCTTTTTTCAAAAGGCAGGACACGTCTTTTTGTTTAACGGTGGATAAATATTACACGTATTGGTCTACTCTGCCAGGTAGCTCGTAAGAGATAAGCACAGGTTAAAATATAGGTCATTACCAAAGAGAGACTGCAGGTGGAGTGCTGTGCAGAATTTTGTGTGGTTAGCGACCCACCGTCCTATTTCTGATATTATGACTAAAACTGCATGGTGTCCTTCCTTTCGCCAGGTACTGGGGCTGAGACAATGCTTTCGCACACCCACTGGCCAGGCGGCTGATCTCTCAATCCCCTTCTATGCATCCCCACTGCCCCCCCACACGGGGGGCCGCAACCGTCGGAAGTGGTGCACGGAGACAGACACACTTCGGGGTCTCAATGGCGGCAGGCACCCCCGCACCTGCTGCTACCCTATGTTGGGGTACGCACAACCATCTCCTCCGTATGTCTTCTAGTCACTACTCTACACGGGCCAAACGGCACAGAGAGTGCTGAGGAGCAGACTCTATGGTCTAATACGTTTCATCGGAGCATCAATCTGACCCTGGTTTCTTATCACGTTGTGGTACTTAATGTCTTCGGCTAGTCTTAGGTACCCTGATAGTACCTCTGCACACCTCTTCGGGGATGTGGGTGTAAAGATACTTTTTATCAATAGAAATTACATAGAACTGAAAAATTAGACAGCTAACCAAATAACACGAAATTGTTTATCGCCCTCGGATGCCACTACTCGTGCCCTTTTGCAAAAATGTTTACAAATGAAAAAAAAAGGTTAAAAGTGTTTACAAGATAGAACACAAGATTTACGAGGTCCCTAAGATTTTGCCAAACTAGATGGCGCTGGTCGTAAAAAATATATCTGACAGTGAATACACATCAACAACATAACATACTGGAAAGTCGAAGATGGGTTCCGAATGTGTACGCTTTTACGAGTATTCAATTTATTTTATATAGGAACGTTTATGGCAGACCCTTTCAATATATTCTGATTTCGAGGAGTGAATTTTCTGTTAATGAAAGCAGAGAAATTAGGTTCATTACTTTGATTAAACCTTTTGAAAATATAAAGTGATTACTTTTAAGTCGCAACTCTGCATCTGCTCTAGAATTTATTAAAGACTAGCTTAATTTGTATTTTTTTAAGAACTGTAGCCTATACGTTATTCTGATGTATAAAATATATTCCAGTAAAGTTTCATCGTAATTTGTTCAGCAGTTTGTGCGTGAAAGAGCTACTAACGGCCATCCATACTCGCAGATTTTGGCATATTAAATTTTACTTGGATTACTTAGTTTGCGGTTTAACTCACACCTGAAAGGAAGGGACTATCCATTTTACTCTATGATTTTTTTTTTGTTACAAGAATATTCGGCCAATAACGAACCGATTATTAATTGTTTTTTCGAAAGGTAGGTTTTGTTTTCAAAGCAATAGGTGGTTTTTTACGTGATAGGGCAGTCAACAAGCACAAGGCTCTCCTCATCGAAAGAGATAACCGTGGCCTATATATACCATAGATGTTATAGACGCATCGCTGTTCTGCCGGGATGTTAGGCCTGTTATGAAAGCTCACCTAGCTGGTGCCTAGCTTCAGCCCTCCGGACGGATCCGGATGGTAAGGCGCTGGAAACCGATTCGAACGAGCTATAGCACGGCGATATAGATAGGCGCCATGTTGGTTTTGCCACTTTTCACATTGTGGAAATAAATATCTTAGTCTAGTCATGAGTGCCTTTTATTTTTTTTAAAGTGTGGAAAATCCCCCCGGATACCCACTGCTCTCGGGGGAGAACAACGGGTTATGTCGGACTCGAACCGACTAAAAACCACACTATGACCTTCGTGCCGCCCGGCTAGGAGCGAGATGGGGTCGCGTTGGCATTCACCATCTCGCTCCGCGGCTACGGCCCGGTCTTTACCGGGCCTCCCTCCGCGCTAAAAGAGGAGCAACTCCGGCCACTGGAGTCGCCCCCCAGGTGGGCCCGTGTTGGGATCGTCCTCCCGGGCCCATTCCGCGGTCTCCTTTTGCGTCATTACGTCTTCGCAAAAGGAGACCACCGCCTGCCAGGACCTGTCACTGCCGAGCATGGCGTTGACTACGCTCGGCAGCGAGAGGTCCTCTCCTACGATCGCTGAGAGAGTACGCCGCTGTTGCTCGAAGGCGACGCACTCTCCCAGCGTGTGGGACGCCGTATCTTCTGGCGCCCCGCATAGTCATGAGTGCCTGTTTTATCTTTGTCTATCCCTTTCGCAATACGGGCGTTAGATACTTTAAAAGTGTAATATCTTTTCACACGCAACAATAACCGTCCACAATATCTAGTCAGAAATAAAACAATTTTATAAACGGGTCGTGCAAATTTCAAACCAGTTAGGCTTGCAACAACAGACTTCCGGTTATGCGTTCCCGGTTTTTGTTAAATCAGCCTATTTGTAAAACGGCCAACCTTTTTGTGGAACGACGCTCGACTGTGAAAGCGTTTATGATTTCCCAATTAGACTCACAATGTGTGGGACTTAAAAAATAACTGAAACTTTCCTGACTAACAATGCATTTTTTTCAATGGAAATAACGCATAAAATACTAGCAAGTCTCATTAATTGGACAAATAGGCTGACTTCTAATAAGGTTTTGTATAATATCGTATATAATAATAAAATAATATACAATAATAAGGTTTTTAAAAAATAACTGAAACTTTCCTGACCAACAATGCATTTTTTGCAATGGAAATAACGAATAAAACACTAGCAAGTCTTATTAATTGGACGAATAGGCTGACTATATAAGGTTTAGTATAGCTTAAATCCTCTTATGCCTTAACGCACACGGTGAGCTTATATTACCTAGTCATTTGATACTTTTAAAATCACGAACGTATCCACGAAAAGGTAGGCAGAGAAAGAAACAGATTACACACAACTAGCCGAATACACTAAATTCCACAATGTTATAGGCGAGAAGACTATCCCCGCCACTCATATTCAATCCCGCAACTTTATTTTTTTTATAAAAATTTTAAAAAAAGCATTTTCTATTGATTATTCGACCAGGGAATCGAACACGAGTCATGAGAGAGGAATTATGACGGCAGGAATAGTTAAAGCGGTGTATCACCACCCTAGAAAATTTCTGCATAACATTTTACCAGTGGTCTATTTGGTAAAGACCCAATTTCTTGCCCCCGATTGAGTGCCCGTAGAAAACCCAATTTTAATATGCCTATAGTTAAGACTAAATATATTTCTAACATTTTTTTGTTCTGAGTATGTCGTGTATTTGATATATTTTAATAGTATTGACATGTTCAATGTGTCAAAGAACATATTTAAATATGACTTTTAAAGTAGTATTAGAGACATTATCAACACAATGTAGTTTTTTTCTTTATTTCTTAAGTGGGTAAGATGATTTTTTATTTTATTCCTTTTTCAATTTTAT
The DNA here is from genome assembly GCA_002245505.1 of Calephelis nemesis. Lineage (NCBI taxonomy): Eukaryota > Metazoa > Arthropoda > Insecta > Lepidoptera > Riodinidae > Calephelis > Calephelis nemesis. Next base: position 554,303 of record NJDD01001562.1, on the reverse strand, counting down.
TTTCTTTTTTGAAACACATGTGGCTTTTTTATTTCTTTGTTAGTTATGATTTTGTTGGGGTAATTGTGGAAAACTATTTGTTTCTTTAAGATAAATAATAAAAAAACAGACATTTAATCTGTGCTCGCCTCTTACGAGCTACCTGACAGATAGGTTGATGATTCTACGCAGCGGTTTCGGACTAACAAGGGTGTTTAGGCCGGGTAAACATTTTTGTCCTCGTACATTAACGATGTAGCATACTTACACTACGCTAAAATGTATAACGAAGATTTTACACAATCATATATTGTAATTAGTATATAAGACAATTAAATTGTAAATAAAACAGATTTCTGAGTACATATTTCCATTTTCAATCTCAAATTTCTCAAAGTTGCGAAGACATCTTCAAGTCTAGTCTAGTCTATTGGTATATTGGTCTAGTGAGCTGCTGGACCAGGTTTGAGAATACCACCACACCCGATTACCCTACACCTTCCTCCTTACGATACGTCTACGATCAGGACCATGCCCTCAGGACTGCTACATCGCTGGCCTGGGCCCGTGTCATGGCGTTGACGCTTGGAAGTGTTCAACCAATGTTTATTTTTTTGATGTGGTAGACAGTTTGTTTAATTTAAATCAAATCACCTTATATTAATGAATATAAAAATGTACATCAAATAAACGTTTTTCGCAAAAGAATTTCATCTAAAAGAAGGCTTTAAATGTTTCCGTATTCTCGGCCCTTTAGCCGGTACTCTCTACGTAAACATTAAATTGACTTTTCGGCTCCCAAACCAACAGTGACTCAATCTCCTTAATTGTGGCTTCAGGCCGCCTGATAAACAAGCCAATAGCTTATCTGTATACCAATTTGCATCAATTTTAGTGATTTAATGATACTTCCAGAATTTAAAACGAAACTGTTTCACTTTTACACACACTTTTTAAGTAACACTCGTTCTTTTTTACACCATCACCTGGGTTTTACATCCAGGATATAACTAAAGTACATTTTCGTACCTTTTCAAATAATTGTCTTCATTTCCGGGTTTGGTTGTTTACTAAATTTATTCTGCATGTCACTGGCATATTATTTGCTTACTTTGTGGTTAGATTCAAATTTGTGTAACTTGTCCGGGAGTATTTTTTTTTATTATTTCATTGGTAATTATAACATATATTTTTAGATGTCGTGGTACAGTACAAGTATTATTTAAAAAAATATACAACGAAATTCCACCAACTGACGATAATGAGTACGCATCAGCCCTTTTATTTCACTCACATGAAAAATATTTTGCTAGTTTTTGTTATATTTTGTTATCAGTGATATCTAAAACCTATTATTCTCTATAAAAGTATAGAAAAGCACTTTCTCATTCGCATGGACTTCACTTCACTTCAAATCACTGGGCGTTAGGATTTTTTTAACTAAAACATTCATTACCTTTTCTTTCGGTATCCCCTCTGTAGTCTAGCGGTCCAAGTTAACTTCATGAGGTTCCCGGTTCGAATCCCGGGTCGGGCAACATAGGTGTCGCAAAATCATAGACCATCTTAGGGAGACCCTATAAAGCAGCTTTTAAAGACGAGCATAGTTTACATGGGTCATTACCAACAAGATCACTGGTGATAAAGTGATGTGCAGTCATGAGTATGTTCAGGAATTCACCCAATTACCTATCTTTTCAAGCCGGTGTGCCCATGTAATGTTCCGGTGGGAAAGCTTTGAAAGCTAGACCAACACAATACGCTGAAAATTCTAGCCACAGAATAGCGATCCACCTATAAGATGTATATAAAGAGAGTCAAATGCTTCATTGCTATCTTAAGTCATATATGAAGTTGTACTTTCCTATTTGTTTGGCGGGATAATATATATAATTTTTTTACGCTCTTACAGGTACATGAATAGCATTGCTGTTTCGGCCGACAAAGACAAGAAAAGAAAGACAAAAAAACTCTAAAAAAACGGGTGTCACGTAGGAATCTACCATCTATTTATCACTATTTTAAGTGATACATAAAGCCAATATGTCACAAACTACATAAAATTTTTACATCACAATAGACGGACGTAAAGAAAATACGCTAATTGACTTATAATTTGTTAATTTATCGATATCGATAACGTGTCTCGCTTTTTAATTGACTTTGTTTATTCCGATCCGGTGGTAGTTTTTAGTATTACTTATATAGACGCGTCACAAGAATCTTTGTATAGATCCATGTGAATAAATATATTTTGAGTTTGAGTTTATCTGTGAAGGACGATTATTAATTTCTTGTTTTGTTTTGACAGAAAGTAGCCAATGGTAACAGGATATCACTGCTAACTCTGGTTTAACTGTTAATCGATTTATCTGTTTCTTATACCATAAAAAATAAATCAAAAGGTGTATTATCTAAACAGTAATAAGGTAGGGATGCGCGGCTAATAAAATATGCAGATTTGACTGGCCGTATTTTTCTCACTGTAATCTGCATTATTCAGGCTTTGTCACGAACTTCGACAGTTTAACAGCGTTTATCTCTCGCCTTGCAAATTGAGCTACGACTTCAAGACAAACGGGAGTCTCTTTCATTACCATAATGGACTGGACCGTTTCTTTGCTGGTGAACCGAACATGGATTAAAGCTGACATTATGGCAAGGGGATTTTTTTTCCAACAATCTTTTCCTCCGAAGCATCTGTTCTTTTATAGACATTTTCTTATTAAACAAGGAACTTCGTTTCTAGTTTTGACAAGGCTTGGTTGTACGTCAATCTCAGATATTGTGAAGTGATAAATAACTATGATTAATTGTGTTATTGAATTCAGATTGGTTTCTAGGTGCGGCATGTCTTTATAATAATCAGGAAATCTTCTTGTTTCCTTGCCATTTCCCAAAAAATGTCATGCTAAATTATTAAATAACTAGCTGTTGCCCGTGGTGTTGCTCGCTTGGTTAATGGTCCCACAGGAAATTTTTTGTCATGGTTTTCATTTCATATCCTATGTGTTAATTCAAGTTACCTACTATGTGTGTACCATTTTTCATGAAAATCGGTTCAGTATTTTCTGCAGTAAGGAGTAACAAACAAACATACAAACTTTCGTATTTATAATATTAGTAGGATTATCATCATCGTTGCGTTAATCCTGATTATTCCTCATATTAAAACAAGGATTACCAGGTTTTGCTTTCCTACTTTTACTTCTTCAGTCTTCACTTTGCACGCCCTTCAGCATCCCGGATCATGTCCATTAGCATTATGTTTATTTCGATTCTAGAGTAACCGTACAGTTACAAATATTTTGTTGTATAGAGATAGAATACTGCTAATTGACCGTACTGTTACTGTATATATCAAGTAGGTATATTTTACGTAGTCTTAAATTACGGTCAACATCAATAACCTATCTGAGATAAAACATAGGGCTACTTTAGATAAATTGCCTAGCAATCACTGCCATTTTTTAAAAAATCAATAAAAATGTCTTAACAAAATACTTTATGAGACCTATCTCTAGCATTAGATAGATTATTAATATTGACCGTTATTCGTATTTCATTAAGATATAGGCTTAGTCTTCCACTAACTTTAGAAATAGATATTATTTTGAAATAGTATTTTCAAACACCAGTTAATTCCCTTTAATTCGGCCTAAAAACAATTTGGCTGTGGCTAAAAGTAGAAAATAAGGAAGTGAGATTCATCACAAAAATGTAACAAGTCATCAAATCTTCGTATTTTATTAGCCTCTCGCCGACTTGGACCCTTTGCCACTGAGATCCATGTTGTTTAGTAACGTGAATTGTCAACGTTAAAAGTATCGACGAAAATAACTAACGTATTGTTTTTAGTTAGTTGACATTACATTAACATAATACATATTAATAAGATTCATTACATAATATTGTGATTAAATCTAAGCAAAATTAGAAATGCATTTTATTCCATCTTATTAAATTTATTGTTTTTTTTTAAATTACGTCTGCAAAAAAATAAAGGGTGCAAGTTTTTATTAAAATTTAATCAACAAAGCATTAACATTTATACCAATTCTTACAGGGTGAGATTTAAAGTAGGTTACAAACAAATTTTGAGAAATGATTCGGAATCGATTACACTTTCGATCTATGAAATAACTAAAAGTTTTAAAAGTATTAAGCCATTCCAATCATCCAATTCTATCCTACGCAAGATGATGCATGGTTCTAACATAAACAAAAGCAGAAATCTGGTTCCCACCGATCGTAGTCGCATTTGCAGATTGGTGACGTAATGACTCGTATTAGGTACAATATAACCTGACAACAAATTACGTATTTTTGCGGACTATTTTAAATGAATGTGTAAGTAAATACTACAATTTAGCAATGCTATTTCAAATGCATTACCATTTAAGAATTATATTGCCCCTTTGGCCGGTTCTTTTAATGTAACCCTGTACGTATACAATTTTAATAGCTAAACCTATTTCTTCAAATTGAAATACCGAACTCGTAAATTAAAAAACTTACTCTTACATACCGTACAATACCTACGATTAGAAGTGCCACATAGAACTTATATAAAAAAGTGACAGCTATCTCTATATGAGAATGCCTATTTTCTGCGCCAATAAAATAAACTGTATCCATAGTTTATCGATATCGATATGGTGAGTCCACCCCTAACTAATATTAGCGAAGTTTCGAATAGGTATGAACGTCGAGCGGGTGGCGGCGGACTCGCGGCGACACTTCATAAAGAACACTTTTATACTCAAGCCTTTTATTTATGAGTACCCTCATATCTTTGACTCCATTTTATTGTCTGCGCCAGAAGATGCAATATTGAGATTTTTGTTCTGAAAAAAAGTTAAATGCAAAATTGAATAATATTGACTACCTTATCTAACCTTAACAAGTCTATCATAAATTGACCGCGTTACTTAAGTAAAATAAAAGGGTTAAAAGATATGACACTCTAACAAAATACTCTATGATTTAACTAGCCGAACGGGCAAACTTCTTATCGCTTCACATTACTGCTTTTCTACTTTCCCGGTATTTTTTTCGATATTTCTTTACATAATAACCAACACAACAAAATCAGGATTAGCAATATCGGTCCATTCGTTCAACAGTGAAGTGTTGACCACGCGCAATGGGCGTATGCAATAATTTAGAAATAAACTGTCTATGTTCCTTATTTAAAAAGTAATTCAAAGCTTTTCGATTTCAAATTATTTATTTATGTAAGTCTAGTCATGGTCTTGCAAACTACATTATAAAAGAATGACTACGTCTGGCCTAGGAGAATACAAATACTATTTATAAAAAAACTTAACTACTTAAGAAATAAAATTAATAATATAATAGTAATAAATTTATTGCAATAACAAGACATGACATTTAAACTTAAATAAAAATGAGACAAGTTAGTGAATCTAATATTGTAACCTAAAGAATAGCAACCAGTTCCACTAATACAACTAAAACGCGTACATTTTACAATTCAATGTTGTACTAGTAAAAGTTAAATACTACCCTCTCGAGCGCCCAGACGTCAAAATGTCAGAATACCGTTAAGCGCCCGAAGTAAATTTAACGTACAGACGTAAGTTTGTGGTCAGCGTTTAAATGCCTATTTGGAAATAAATATGTATGAAAGTACTAGCCAATTTGTATATATTCAGAATCTATATAAAATTGACTTTATTTAGTATATGAAATAAACAAAGTTTGTGTATAAATAAAGGTAATTCAAAAGGTCTAATCACAGAATTGTGTAAATTTACGCATGTCATTGTAGAAAAATGCATATAATCACTAATATGAGGCCTTACGGGCACAATAAAAAGTGTATTAATATGACTATTTAGTCATTTTATCAATATAAATAGATATAAAATCATATTTTCATTCAATTTGTCAAAGGAAACCGATTTGAAAAGTAAGTCCTAAAAGCGTAAATATCTTTGAAAGCCATTTATTTTCAAATCCTTTTTTGGCGATATTATATTTTTTGGTTTATTTGATGTCAATAATAATAACGAGTGTTTATTTAAAACAAAACGTGTAATAAAAGTAATCTGATATTTAAAAATCTTAGGGTAAGAAGAAAAAACAGACAAAAATACCAGTACCGAAGATGAGGCTGTAAAAAATAAACCATTCCTTACTTCTACAAGTGGATCAACTTTTCAAAATTTACAATAAATATGGAACCATTAAAGCGAAACTATTATTTTTACTGTTTTGCTAGAGTTATTAAAATCAATCGGAAATATTGATGAAATTTCGAGCCGCACTGAGAAATAGGAACAAACAATACATGGAGTCGTCTTTTTTTTACTTTTAATTAATGTGCATATTATACCAAATTCACTGAAAATTTTATTTTTATTTTAATTTTTAAGTTTCACTTACATTTAATAATAACATTTTTTTTCTTTCAAAAACATTTTTGTGTATACTTAAAGAAAATATTAATAAAATAAACAAAAAGAAATCAATCAAAGAAAACAAAAAATTAAAAAGTGTAGTAGTACTTGACACATTGAGCGTAGACGGTGTTCGATCCAACATTTTCGTGGGAATATCGATTGGATAAAAGATTTAAATATTTTAGGCGTCTCCACGACTTCTGTGTTTATTGGTATAAATTAGGGGCGTCCCGCTACCATACAGCGGTTGATGGTTACACATCGTTATTAATATTTTTTTCCCGATTTAATTAAATACTAACAATTCCTCTATTTATCACATATTATAGTTAATGAAATTCTCTACCAATTAAACACAAGTTTAAGTAGAAAATATGGCTTATTTAAGAAAAAAAATGAATGGTAACGGTTTTGTTCGTGTGGGCATACATAGTAATCTAAATACTGGTAACGAGTTCTGTGTAGCAAACTTATAATGAAAATTATCTTTCTATTTGTTAAGAATAATATTAGCTACTTACCAAAAAGTTTCTTCTTGCAATAGCTAAACCACAACACCATAAAATCACGCCTCAAAGTGAACTAACTGCCGAGACCAATATGACATCACCCACTTCAAAGAGTACTCGACTTTTTGAATAAACAAACGTCTAATATATACATGTGTGTAACATAGATCTGTTGTTTGTTTCATTAGCTACAATATTTTATAAATTGGAAAGGGACAAACATTGTTCACAGGCTTCATTTTAATATTTTTTGGAACAACCTGCGTGATCACCATTTAACGGTGGTGGGCGCTTAACGGGGGTAAAAAAATCCACCGTAGAACGGTGGTGGGCGCTTGAGAGGCTACCATTTAAATTTTGCGCTTCGGTTATAATTTTTACACTTTATACTTTTATTTTTAAATTAGCTGACCTAATCTAAATTTAAGCGACATGATTTGTAATAACTACTCTATACAGATATCTTTAAAATACATTCGGATTTTCGAAGCTTGAAAAATATAGCCGAAACACATAATTACTATTTAAATTATACTATCTCTATACTACTGTAACTTTACTCCCTTATCCCCGAAGAAGTAGGAAGAAATACAACAAGATCACCCACTATTAGCCAAAGATACTGTAAACCGGGCACATATCCAATCCCGGGCAAAGTTATTTTTATTACAAAATGGAAAATGCACATTTTCTTTTCTTTGTACCCGGGACCTCAAGAAATCAAGGCCGGCACTGGACCGCTAGACCACAGAGGTCTACCAATTATACTACATAATATTGTTATCATAAACAAATAAATTAAATCATTAACTTAAATTAAATCTCAATCGCCTCTGTGGTCGAGCGGTCCGGGTGTTGGACTTGACTGCATGAGGTCTCGGGTTCGAATCCCGGGTCGACCAACAAAAAGAAAATTGGATTTTTCCAATTTTCTAATAAAAAAAATGTTGGTCGGGATTGGAAACGTGCCCGGTTGGCGATAGGCTTGCCACCTATCACATTATGGGACTTAGTATCTTCAGCTAGTCGTGGGTGCCCTGGTTATGCCTCTGCCTACCTCTTCCGGGATATGGGCGTGAAGATACTTTTTTTTAAATCTCAATTAAATTAGTATTTCAATCTTTACTAACATTATTACAAACTCACACAGACAAATAATAAATATTTGCATTACATTTCATAATTATTAATTGTTCCGATTCCCAATTGAAATATTCATTGGAGTTGAAAAATCTTTAATTATTAATATTAAGTATCTATGTAACAAATGCTTTCAAAATATTAAATTACCACATTTTGTTTCATTTATTATTGTAACATTATTTTTATTGTGAAATTTTAATTTTAGCACATGTCCCGTGTCCATGAGTATAACGATTATCGTGCTCTTAAAACTGATTAAAATGTAATAGTAATAGGCATTTAAGTCTTTATGTGCTCTGGCGGTGAAAGTTAAATACAAATATATTAATTTTTCCTACCAAACTAGAGTAACATTTTTTTTACAACTACTAAAATTCTACTACTACATTTATCAATTTATAATTTTTCTTCCGTTTTCGGATTACCCATTTTGTTTGTTACTTGTATCATAAGTAGTAAAAATATAAATAGAAGCACTCTGATACTCTGTGGTTATCTCTTTATTTTTGTAAGTAACTATTATGTTTTGCAGTGATAAGTTATTATGTGTCATAAATGTTTGTGTAGTATGGAGAACATTTTTCAATGTAAGGAACAATAAACGTGATTTTTTTAAGTGTCACATGCCTTACCTACAAAATAAATGTCGTTTGAGCTTGAGAACATATGTCATCTTCTCAATATAGACTTAAATACTCTAAAGATCAAAAAGAAGTATCTTCACGCCCATATCCCTGAAGAGGTAGGCAGAGGCACAACCAGGGCACCCACGACTAGCCGAAGACTCTAAGTCCCAAACTAATTAACAACTAACACTAACAACTCTCTCTCAAACTCTCTCAAAGTCTCCCAAGTTCACCCTAATATAATAATAATTATCACACTATAATACATACTATAATATTAAATTTACTTTTACCTTAGTCTTTGTTTATTAATAAGACTAAAAACTAAGTATTAAAACAAGTTTTGGAGATGTTCCATTACTGTCTCCGATGGACGAAGTCTAACCCCACCATACACCAATCAAATACACCAATGAAAATCGTCAGATTTACCAGGTCATATCAGATATATGTAGCTTTTATTATACTCTCCTACTTGAAAACCAAAATCACAAGAATGTAACAGCAAAGAGACGCAACGTTTTGGTAAATCAAAAGAACCCATGTTTTTTTACAAAATTGCCAAATTTAAATCGACTAGTTTTTAGTCGTACTAAAATTTTTATCAAATTGAACTCAAAATACGTTTAGAAATCACAACTCTTCTTTGAAAGTATGATTCATGCCTGCTTCTGCTAGCTGGGGAATTAAAGAGTTGCTATATATTATTCAAATGGAGATTGGAGGTCTTTTTACAGTGGAGCGGCGGTTGCGCGGTACATCGCTCCGCACTTCGGGACGTGACCGAGCGAGCCTGTTTCTGAATCACTGGGGAACCTCGATCCCCTGGAAGCGATTAGATTTAGAAATGCTTATTTTATATACATACTAGCCGAACTGATGAATTTTTTTTTTAAAAAAAAAGCGGTACGAAGCCCGGTGAAGTTTACCGCTTTATATTGTTAGCTGTTAACAATTTGTACGGATTAAAGCACTGTTTTTCTTTGAAATTTTCCTGGTTTTTCTTTTCATAAGAACCTTCTTCTGACAATATTAACACAATAAAAGAAGAATTATCAAAACTGGAACAACCGTTCAGGCATGATGGGATGCATTTATATTGGTAATAGAACATATTGGAAAGTAGAACAGCAGAATGATTTCATTCCGTTTTCCGATCAAACCTGTAACGATAAAATTTTTAGCTGTGGCAATTGTATGTATAATGATCTTCATATGTGTTTCAATAATAATAGAAAAAATAAACAACAACTCCTAGTAGTAACTTTTAGAGTTTAGACGCCATCGAGAGAAAAGATGGTCGAAGTTTTTCCATAATTATTGAATTTTGTGATTACTCAATTTTGGTGGCATTTTGTACAATTTTGTTCAGTGAAAGTGCACAAACGAAATAATCATGTCAGCGTAAGAAATTAGCGTATCGTGTATTTCCCCGTTGCCGCCAAATTTCACTATATGAGCTTCAGTAATGAGACCCTGACATGACTTTTATTGACGACTTGTGACTAATTTTGAATTATTGAAACCTGATTTTCATAAATCGGTTACCTTGATGGAAATTTCTACTTCACTAATGGCAAAATCCTAACGCGAGTGCTAAAAACTAAAGAAAGAAAAAGAAAGTAATTTCTATTGACATAAATACTTATTGTGTCGAGAAAAATATAAAACTTATACTCGTCTTTTCTAGCTGATATAGTATAGTTGTTACTAGCAGATATACCTAATTGATATAATTAGCTTTCAAGAAAGTATCAGCATTCACATATCCCTGAAAAGATATCCAGAGGTCCTGCCAGGGTACCCACATAATTTATTAAATCACAATTAGATAGGTGGTAAATTTTTCACCAACCGGGCCCTTTGTTTGGCCCACCATTGATTTTAAGAGAAAATTAAAAAAACATATTTTTGTTTCATTGTTCGATTCAGAAATCGAATTCAGAATCTCGTAAAATTAAATCCAATACTGGACTGCTAGCTCACAGAGGCTATGAAAAAAATAGTTTTTTTTTTATGACATTGGAAGGCAAACAAGCAGACGGATTTACTGATGGTAAGAAATTCCCGCCGCCTAGAGACACCAAAGGTGGTAATGGTGCGTTGCCAACCAGAGGCCGGGTTGTTAGGCCTCGAGCAAAAGTAAGTTTACCGGCTACCTTACCCTCCAAACCGGAACACGTCATGACGTTATGGCGGCAGGAATAGGTAAGACGGTGGTACCAATCCGGGTGAGTCGCTGCGAAACTCTGCCACCTAGTCAGATGTCACGGTGTTAGTGACGGCAAGCCTATGCTCGCCTTTTACGAGCTGCCTGGCACAGGAAGGCAGATGGTCTATTCTACAAAGGAGCCCGGACCGACACGGGGTATAGTAAAAATATTGTAAAATTATGAACCATTCCATTAAAAGTATAGCCGTGTTCAAATGTTTTATTCCAACAAGTAAATGCCACGAATGGGTTGGGGCCGAATTACTTGCTCGCAAAAATTGTGAGTGAGCGTTGTTCAGAATAATGGACATCCGATACATAAAAGAAAAACAAAACAAAATATATCTAAACAACGTAAAGATACCCTTCATATCTGTTATTGCAGCGCTTAAACGCCCTATAACAAAAGTTAATGATGTATTGTAGGAGCTAAACTGGAAAATGTTTTGAAGTGAAACTTCTTTATCGGGGTTGGAAAAAAATTTAGTGTCACATTTTTTCGTTGGGCGTCACATTTTTCCGTTACGCGCCATCTTTGTTCTTATCTCTACCACGCGTGATTCGAAGTATACTTTCTCCAGCGGAGTAGGGATTGGCAATAAACTTTATTTAACCAATTTCTGTAAAGTTGCATATAGTAAATTATTTTTTGAAAAATAACGTCATGAAGAAGTTTCACTTCTTCACTTCTTACGAGTGTACGATAGTACACGCACACATTTTTTTTTCTTTGTGCTATCGAAAAGTGAGTTAAAAATTGCATGATTAGTTATTTCTGGAATCCTTTTCTAGTTATTTTTCCTACTTAACTTGTAATTTCTTAAAATTTGTTTAATTTGTGTCGATATTGAAAGGCTAATAACAATGCAAACACTTGAAAAAAAGTATTTTTATATTAGCTTACCCTTTTCCGGAAAAGAGTGTTAAAGGGGTACTTATATATTTTATAAAAAAAATTATATTATTCAATTAGCTGAACCGACAGACTGTTCTGGCCTTACTACAAATATATTTACTGCTTCAAAATTTGCGGACTGCCGCCAGTTGTGTAATATTTATATAGTGTTATCAGTCAACATCGAAACTTCTTTTACCGGTCAACTAGCATTCAAGCGGATATCATATTAACAATAAATATCATTAGTACTAATGGCTACCAATGATATTGAGACAAAAATTACTTGATTAATTACACACGTAATTAATAATTACAAACCGATCTACAACTAAGACAACGTGTTACAATTTAGTCCTTCTTCTTCTTTTATAAATATGGCTACAATTTAGTTGTTACAATACATTCCAGATTGCTTACAATACTAAGTGTTGTCATATCTGCAATTTCTAAACTACAAAACTTGTAGCATGGAAAACGTTGCGTTACGAGCTTAAATCGGACTACGCGGTAATTAATGATAGCTCAATTTACATTTTGATTTTTACTCTCTCCCACGGGAACCCCTTTAGTAAGCGGGATGAAAAGTATAATGTAACCTTCCTCGGAATATAGAGTACGTACCAGCTAAATCTATTTATGATAAGTTTAGTAGATTCGGCACAAATCGAGGTCATGATACTGGTAGACAGCCAGACAAACAATCTAATAAACAGGTTCTTCAGCTATTTTGTAGTAGAGAATTCACTTGGTCTACAGCTTAATTATAAGAGTAAAAGCTATTTTAATTGTAATTAAAAAAAATTGGTACAGATGACAAAAAATATGTACTTAGCTGAAAACATTTTTAGCGTTTTTAGAATTTTGATCTGTCTGAATTTACTGAACCGATAGCTACGATATTTGGCAGGTTTGGCTCTATGGTCTGAGAAAGTTTTTACGTTACTTTTTTCACGTGTACATACTTAAGAGGTTCTTGTGAGAAAAAGGTAAAAGACAAAATGTAAATTGAACTATAATTCATTGACGTATAATGACAAACATTTATTTTTTATTTTGTAGTGTAAATTTTACAGCTTATCTTGTAAATCTTTTTAGAATAAGCAGATATTAAAGTCTGAGTAAAAATGGTCCAACTTACTTTCATAGCTTGAAACTCAGAATGTACAGAAGATTTTAACGAGCTGGTCATCTCACATATAGAGTATATACTAATCTTCACGCCTATACCTTCTTGCATGGTTAGCCGAGAGTTTTGCTTGCGAAATACCATGATCCCTACAGAACTGGGGGATTACCATAAGTTCTTAAAATAATATTGTTTCAATAATAAGTTACTTCGTATAGTGTCTTTGGCTAGTTGTAGGTGCCCGTGTTATGCCTATGCCTACCCCATTCGGGAATATGGGCCTGAAGACACTTTACTTTTTACTTTACTTTAATGATACTAATTGCCGGAGAAAGACAACCTTATAATGTTCGATATAAAGCTGCTTTTTTAAGGGGACATTTAGCTACATAGAAATGGTAGTGCTTTAAGTGTTCAGGCTTAGCTCATGTTAAGCTGGCTGTAAGCATAATAAATCCCAACCATGCCAAAACGTAATCGCCTCTGTGGCCTACCTGTCCGTCGGACTTAACTTCTTGAGGTCCTGGGTTTGATCCCCGGATCGGGCAAAAAGAAATACAAGATGAGTATTTCCAATTTTCTAATAAACATAATGTAGGTACCCCGGAATTGGGTATGTGCCCGGTTGACTATAGGCTTGCTACCTATCACATTGTGGGACCTAGTGTTTTCGGCTAGTTATGGGTGCCTAGGTTGAGCCTTTGCCTACCTAATACATACATGGGCGTGAAGATACTTTTTTGGTAATATCTACAAAAAGTAAAATCACTTAACAGAAGTTATAGTTTGTATTTCTTCATACAAACTGCAATTGATATTATCTTTGATTTAAATTAAGATTAATAAAAATAGCATTTTAATTTTTCTGGCACAAATTCTTAAACGAGTATACTATCAGGCCGAAGTTCAAAGAGTCGGCTAGTAAAAATATCTTCGCTTACAATTTCTCTACTAAAATATAATAAGAGGTAGTGAAATATTGGCTGAAGGCAAACAACCATTGCCAAAGTTCTAGCAAGTTCCGAAGTTGTAACAAACCATCTCGCGTACTGAGATGATGAACCCTCAAGTGATAATAACTTCCCCTATATTGAGACCGAGTCACTCTCTGAATACGTAAGTATGCATTTAGGTCTGCATTGTGGAAATTAACAAGGACAGTTTTGAAGCTTTATTTCCTATTTAAAAAAACGTTCTTTTGATTTGAAATATATTTATTATCACTTGTAGTCGACCCAATTCGACCCAGTATTAAGGTTACGTTATCTTTGTAACTATACTAGCTTTTCCGGCGAACTTCGTTCCACCCATTCGGTTTGTATGGGAAAAATTAAAATGTCATTTTTCCTAGTTTGCTCGCTATTGTAAGGGATAAAATGTAACCCATGTCATTTTCCCGGTTCTAAGCTACCTCTCCATCAATTTTCAGCCTAATCGGTTTAACTATCACGATCTATCATAATGAATTTATTTTTTTGTTTTTATTGTTTTTAAGGTATATTCTGCTATTGGGGGTGAAGACAAATCCTACCAATCAAAAACCATGAAAATTGGTCTAGCAGATCTCGAGTTACAATGCTGTTTTATATATATATATTGTTTTAATATTTATATTGTAATAAGAACGCCAGTTTCATTTATCAATACCAATTACTTTGTTTCTCATCTTTATGAATATAGTTTGTGCGCCATCTGCGATCTTTTATCGTTATCTTTAATACATTTGTTTGTGTGTATCAAATGCGTGGTAGTATGTGTAATGTTTTATTTTTATAATTTAATGCACTTTATAAGCATTACTATTGAAAAATGTTATCTGCTCTTCTCCTAAACATAAAGTAATACCGTCTTATTAATAAACGTGGACTAACGTAGGAGTAAAATTTTCTTGACATTATAGTCTGTATGAAATTGTAATAAAGACTTACAGCCCGAATCTAAGAGTACTTTACTTTAATTTTTTTTCCTTTTTTTTAAAAATAAGACAGTAGGTAGATGTGCCAAATTTCATGCTCCTCCGTAGTCGCAATTTTCTTAAAAAGGGGTCCAAAGTTTTTGCTTCACGCATTAATGTTATGATGCGTAATGTGCAGGAAGGGCAAAAGGAAGATATATAGTAAGCAAACTACGCATACAACATGATTGTCATAGCTCATAATCAAGTCCTGTCGTGGACAAATGACATGTTTCAGACAAAAACAAACCAGAAACCTGTGACATGATCAGATATTTTTCACTGAAATTCCGATAGAAAACCTTCCAAGATTTTCCTTTGGGATTATTCTTAGCAGTGGCCATTGTTGTTTGACCCAAAATAAATATATTTTGATTATCAATATTGCTTTATTGATTTAACGAGAGTTGTAATCGCTTCCATGGTCTAGCGTTCTGGCGTAGGACTTCACATAGTGATGTCTCGGGTACGATCCCGAGGTCGGGCAACAAAAAGAAAATGTATTTTTCAAATTTTCTAATATAAACAACGTTGCCCGGGATATGTGTCCGGTTCGCAAACTATCAAATTGTGGGACTTAGTGTCTTCGGATTGTCTTGGTTGCCCTGGTTGTACCTCTGCCTACATTTACCTTAATGAGACTGTTATTAATAGTCTCTCGTGTTAATTTGGTCCTCTTCTTACAATAAGTAGATCATCTCGCAACTATCTGTCCTGTAGCTCGCAAAAGGAAATAAAAAAGGAGTAGGGCGATCCTCCGCCTTCCTTATTTCTACCACCCTAATGTCAGTGTTCCGGCCTAGACGGTAAACGGTATACAATAACTCTCAGCACAGCACCCCCGGCCACGAATCAGACCACAGTTTTCTCTTATCACAGTGTACTTGTTCACTTTCTTACCCCATACATTATTTTTTTAATAATAAGAAAATTTTTACACGTATGCGCGAACAAAGGACAGTAAAAAATATACAGATGGTTGAAAAACAGAAAAGAAGAAGGCAAGAGAAATATATATTTATAAAAATTAATCCCCATTTCGCGTCATCGCATCACACTTGAACGGATTAACCAATTTTGCTAATCCTTTGTTTTTTTGTATCGTTTGCTGTCAAAATAAAAGGAAAAGTGGAAAAAACCTTACTTCAATTTTGTCCATAAAAACTGTTAGTGTCTGTTAATGTCAAGCGATACAAAGTTCGCCGGATTGGCTGGTAACAACATATTTTTAGAATATTGTCTAGGCATAACATAGTTTTACTATGATTTTCTATAAATTAACATATCCCCGAGTTGAGTTGAATGAATTATTGACAAAGCAAATATACCATGCGAATGTGGATGAATGTAGGTACCCGAGGAGACCAAGGTTGACATTCCACGTTCAGATCAATCGGGTATCATCCGAGGGTGGTGTCCAGTCTCCGAAACCGGCGTGTTTGTATGAAAAGCGTGAAGATTTGTCAGAATCGTGAGATCGGCACTCGATACTCTCTGCCTACCCTGTGAGGGACTTGGCGTGAAGATATGTATCCCCGAGTTTACAAGCTCTCCTTTCAAAATAACAAGTTATTTGAGAAATATATCTCGTACTCCACAATTAATCAAACTAGCCGAAGCTAGTTTTTATTCGGCGTATTTTCGCAGCGGAATGGGAATCAGAATCCCATTGAACTGTAAACGTGCGCAGACCGTGGAACTAAAAAGTTGGATGGAAATACCTTTTTGCTTGTTTGTCCAGAGTAACTTCATTGGGCGAAATTTTCTGATTTGCTTTTGAATCTGTGATTTGGATTTGGAAACATTCCTAAAAAGGCCAGGGATGTATTAAGACGGGCGCAGAAAAATATATTACGTCCGTCCGGGCGGCACTTATTAGATTATCTAAAAGTATGAAATTAAAACTTTTGGATAAGAAGTGTCCAAAAACTCGTTTGTAAGGATTTTTAACATATGTTTAAATCTTTGTTTAAAGAGTTCTTGCACACGACATAAAATAATGATATAATTATTGTCACAGTATTTGTTAACATACTCCTCCTTAACAACCAAATTAATTGTAATTCTGAGAATGAGTTTGTTAGTCTAATAGATGATTATTTTAATTTTTCGGAAAGAATTTTCATTTCATTTTTTATGATATGGCATCAAAAACTACATACAACCCTATAAAATATTATTTTACATTCTATGGATATACATTGTCAAAGTAAAAAAAAGTGTGAAAACTCAACCATCTAGTTAACCTAGCTTAGGACAACATTTAAAATTTTCCCAAACTGAACGGGTAAAACAAAGTTCGCCGGAACAGCTATTAACCTAATATTAATAATAAGACAGAATTAAAAATAGTATCTTAAATTAAGGCAATCTTGAAAAAAAAATATTGTTACGTTTGCTTTAAACAACACACAGAGTATTCATATTTATAAGATAGTGTTGGTGCAAATTTATTTAATGTAGCTTACTTTATATTCTGAACAAACGGTGACAGTCTGACGTAAGTCTAAAGCAGAAAGCTTGACCTCCGCCAGGGCGGCCACAACCTACGCTGCACCACTGGAAATACCTACTACTTAAAACGAGAATACTTACGTAAAATGTTCTTCTAAAGAGTGTAACTGAAATGTTTCGCTTTTCCCTCGCTTAAAACTTTTATGTTTATCGAAAATTCCGCTTTGTTTCAAATTATGTTTTTCATTATTTCCTAAAACTTTTAATTTCATTCGTATTCAAATATTTTATAACTCTGGCATAAAAGTATCATACTCTGTCTTTTCAAACTAAAGAAGGAATGCCTTAAAGAAAATGACTAAAATACTTTACGACTCTTGAATACCTATCTCTATGTTTTATACTTTTTGTAACTACTTCTTCTCCCTCTGGGATGGTGGAATTAAATCTCGTTAAAAGTGATGAATAAGTTTCGTCAATATTTCCCTTTTTTTGCATAGTGAAATTCACACTTTCACCTACCTACCGCGAGGCTCGGGTTTGATTCCCGACGGGGACAGGTATTTATGTAATAAACATTTAGATGTCTACATTTCCGGCTCTGGGTGTTTAATAAATATATTCTGCTATTTATTTAGGTAGGTATTTATATGTATTAACATCGTTGACTAACACCCATAGCACAAGCATATAATTTACTTACTTTTGGGGTTAGATTCAATATGCGTAAATTGTCTAGGGATATCTATTTATTTATTATTTATTTATTTATGATATAAATTAATATTTATTTGTACAAAATCAATTTCGTATAAACATAAAAAGGAATATATTGCGAGTACTATTCACATTCATATATAACAGATTCAATTATACTGTATTAGTTTACCCACATTGTAGAGTATAAATCCTATTTTAGATGTATTTAAATGTGTCTAAGATTACCCCTTCGAGGCCTATTATCTAACATATGCTAGTACGTCTTGACCATATTGATATAGTGATACTATCAGAACTAGTCGCCAAAGAAAGTAAAGTTTTGAGTAAAGCAGTGACCTCTTTACTCAAGTGAGATTTAGCGGGAACGTGAAAACACACTTCACTAATATCTCCATGATTATTTAATTCGAGTACTTTAAGGAACCTGTACCAAATGCCACTAAAATTAACTAATTTCATTGAATTAAAACACGATATCAAGAAAAAACTTTTTCTTTCGATAGCACCAAAACTCCGAAGTCAAAGTTTCCCATACAATTCAATGGTGTTTCTGCCAGCTACTTTAGCTTTGACACAATTGTCAGTGGCTGGGAAGTACGTGTAAGTCCCGACACGTGGCGTTGCTCAGAATCTGTGTCGGGGCTCAAATGCGCCGCCGACACTCATCTGACAGGTATCAAGCGGAGACCCATTAAGGCGCCTTCCGCACCGACTGCGTTGTGAGATGCGACACACAAATGCCGTTCTAACTTTGTGTCCAGCTTTATTTTTAGGGTTCCGTCGTACCTTGAAAAGAAAAATTGAAAACCTTTTAGGGTCACTTTGTTATCTGTCCGTCAGTAAGACTGTGTTTTTCAGGAACGCGTAGAGGTATTGACTGAAATTTATTTTATAAGATTCGCTTGAGTGCTATAACATAAATTTCACTACTGTCCTTTGAAACTGGGACAAAAATTCGAAACACAATGCAATCATGTTTTGACTACAGCTGGGAATTTAAACCTAAAGGGATGAGAATCCTGAAATTCGGTATGGGACAACCTCTAATAGCATTTGTAAAGGAAAAAATTAAAAAAAAAAACAAAATGTTTTAGTTACTAATACAATAAAATATCGTGATGGGTGAACTTTTACTTAAACACCTACATATTTGTACGGAAACCTCAGTGCGCGAGTCGGACTCGCACATGGCCGCTTTTTTTTTATAGGGATAGCGATAAACCACGCTTTCCTGATGGTAAGAGACAGACGTGGTCTTGTGGCAGGTGTGTTAGTTAAATATGAAATTCTACTCTATCCACAGGCTAGGAAACTACAGTGCAAAACACTATCATTCACTCAGGGGTAAGGCGCTAGCAGCTAATTCCTACCCGTATTAAGTTACTAAATTTCTTCATAGCACTCTAATAACAGTGCAAGTGATCTCGTTTGTAATGACTAATGACCCACAAATTACCTAAGACAGAGATGATAACACAATCTTTGCTTAACCCCCTTCACCAACTGGTCAAAGTAAAAATAGATGAGATTTTAATCCCCCCTGGCATAAATGCATTACCTAAATGATAGTAATGTCTTCTTCATGTTCTTCTTCACATTTGATTAAAGTATTGACATGAAATTTGATATTAACAAAACTTTGTCACTAAAGATATCAATGGTTATTAACTTGAGCATTTTAATTCAAGTTTGCAACAAAGTACTTCAAGTGTAAAGTGCATTAGCGTGAAATCAAAGTACGTTAAACGATAAACCGATACAAGGGTCCGGGAATGTGGCAATAGTAATGAAAACGGTTGAAAATACAAGATACGTCCACGTTTCCAGGGGGAAATAAATGGAACACATCGCTTAGCTCGGTGCTGATAACAGTTATTTATGTATTCATAAACTCAGCCTCCTCGATGGCTCGCTGGATACGAATAACGACACGTTAATAGTATCTCCGTGATTGATACGGCAAGATACTTTGGTAACTGCGACTTTCTCATTTGATTGGGATATTTAATCATTAGCTTTTGACTCAACAAAATTTTATCGTGATATACAGTATCATCATACAGTAATAGGCAAAAAGACAGCAAGCAATGTACCAGTAACATCTATGGCACCAAGGGCGAGCTACTAAATTATTAGACTCTATTCAAGGGGTGAGGGTATCGTCACATCTTTACGTAAAACAAAATTAGATAAAAAAATCCTTCACACCCGCATCCTCGAAGTCGTAGACAGAGTTGCGAATAGGACACACACGACTAACGAAGACACTAAGTTCTATTATATTATAGGTGACAAACCTATCATCAACCGGGTATATATCCAATCCCAGGCAACTTTATTTTGGAAGAAAATTGTAAATGAACACATTTTCTAGTTCAAAAACTAACAATAGTTGCCCAAGCCGATTACGGGTACCTCAAGAAGTCAAGTCGTACACTGGTCCGATAGACCACAAAGGCGACTTCGCAAGTGAAAATTAAAAAATAACACAGTTTATCTTTTTTGCCTGGCCTAAGAATCGAATCCAATGGCTCATGAAGTCAAGTCCAACAACGGACCCTTAGACTAAAGAGGCGGCCGCCGGGTAAACAAAATTAGCTAATTCGTATAAACGCAAATATATACGTGCTAAAATTCCAATAGGCGTTTACAGAGGGTTCTAATTGGAAATATTTCGCCGGCCATTTTAAATTGAATTTTATATAACTAGTTAAATAGTTGTGACTTCTAAGCATTTGGGGATAGAATGTCCGATTTATACTGGCTCTGGTCGCGTGTTGGCGAGAGCAACTATTTTCATTAATGTGGATAACCATTTATTTGTTTAGTAAGCTGCAGCTTATTTTGCATAGTTCAGGACCAGTGTCACTTTACTTTTAGGACCTGCCACAGTGTCCTGCTACTTTAGTTTAGAACCAGTCTCCTGTAATGCAATAAGAGTGGGTTTGTTTGTAATTGTTAAATGTTTATTTTAAAGCATTAATCTCTAAAAATGATATTGAAATCCGCCCAGTTTAAAATTAATAAATAATAAAAAATGAATAATAAAATAATAATTATTTTTAAGGCTTATCCTTTTTTTAATAGATTTTATTTAACTTGCAATGTATGTATGTTAGTTCGGGTGGAATCTTTGAACTCAATTTTGAAGATATCTCTTCAAACCGATTGAGCTGAAATTTTGTGTACACGTTTAGTTTGGATGACAATGCACAATAATATACGTGACGTCATTCTAAATTCAATATGGCGGACCATTTAAGATGGCGAAACAGTTATTTTAATGCACTTTTACAATATGGGTATCAAAATTTTCTTCTTTTTAGAGCATTTAAATGAAAGCTTGTTTCACATTTTAGTGAAATCTTTTGAACCAATGAAGTGTTACGAAAGTTGGCGGCGATAAACTTTTGAAACAGACGTAGTTCTGAAAGGATTTGCATATTTTGTATGGCTTCGTCAATAAAATGAAAAGGCGGCTTAAAGAATTAAATTTACGTAAACTGAAGAGTGGCCTTTCTCCATTTTTACCGAAATAATCTATTGTTAGTAATAACTCTACAAAACTTTTGAATTTATATGAAAACCTTTGCACTGTTTCATTTATTATTTTTTTTTCAAATAATAGGAATTAAAGATATAAGTTAACTAATAAATTAACTTAACTGGTAAACTTAGTTCACAACAAGTTAGAATAGCTTTCAAGATGGTGGAAACGCGAAACCGGTTCTGTTTTTTTTTCAATTTGTTAGATAATATAATGCAAGTGTTTTTCATATGTCAAAAATACGGTCTAAACGAACACTATGTCTATTTTTTTTATTTTTAAGATTATATAATATTTTTTATAATCTGGAAAGTTTACGTTATAAATTAAAATTTTACTGAAATACAATTTGTATGTAAAGTCAGTTGTCCCATTTCTGCAGCTGCTATTCAGTCTGTCAAAGCTACAAAGTATACTTACTTCCGTAACAAATATATTGAAGTATTCGTATTCCAGCTCCGTTAGAAGATTATTTACGAATGGCCTGCACTGAATGACAACAGTAAACGGTTTCTTTTGCTTGTAAATATATCTCGGAAATGTTAAATACAACTTCACTACAAACTGCTTTAATTTTGTAATGTTTTTTAAACCTATATTGCCAGTTCTATTTTGTATCTGCCATAAATATTGCCAGTTCTAATTTTTTTCATGACAATAGGCAAACAAGCAGACGAATTTGCTGATGGTAAAAAATTAACGCCGCCTAGAGACACCAAAGGTGGTAACGGTGCGTTGCCAACCTGAGGCCAGAATGTTAGGCAACGAGCAAAAGTAAGTTCACCGGCTACCTTACCCTCCGAACCGAAACACGTAATGACGTTATGGCGGCAGGAAAAAGTAAGGCAGTGCTACTAAACCGGTTAGTCGCTGCGAAACTCTACCACCTAATCAGATGCCACGGTGTTAGTGACGGTAAGCCAATGCTCGCCTTTTACGAGCTGCCAATTCTGGTTCTACAGTAGCAGCGGCTTTCTTTTGACTTTCAGCTTGAGCTCAAACTGTCGACCAAACAGTTTCTTATCGGTTTGATATGTTAGCGTTGTGTAATGATTTTGGCTTTTTTAGCATCTTGTACCGCACTGTCATGAAGAGTTCTCTGAGGAGCTCTTTGACTGTGGGAGAGGAGACAGTTCTAAGAATTCTTTACTGAATGTCACTTTTTGCTTCAGAATACTAATCTTCATTGACACACCAAGGTTCTCCCGTAGCAGTGGCCTTTAACTTTCAGCTTAAGCTCAAACTGTTGACCAAACTGTTTCTAATCGGCTTGAAATATTAGCGTTATGTAAAGATTTTCGCCCTTTTAGCATCTTCTTCCGCACTGTTATGAAGAGTTCTCTGAGCAGCTCTTCGATTGAGGAAGAGCAGACAGTTTCTAAGAATTCCTTGTCACTATCCTGTTCCGTGTCATTTTCGAAACATCCTTCGGAATACTAATCTTCATTGACACCATGGTTCTCCCATAGCAGCGGCCTTCTTTTAACTATCAGCTTGAGTTCAAACTGTTGAGCAAAGAGTTTCTAATCGGTTTGATACATAAGAGTTATGCAAAGATTTTGACTTTCATAGCATCTTCTACCGCACTTTTATAAGGAGCTGTTAGATTGAGGAAGAGATGGTGAAAGTTCTAAAAAATCTCTTACTCAGTGTCACTTTTGAACCATACTTCAGAATACTTAACTTTATCCAACCATCTTACTAAGAGAAAGTAGTCTACCACGCGATTTCGGAGACGTTTTTCTTTGTACTCCATCTTCGTCGAAAAAGTTGTGGTCGGTGGTATCACCTAAACATTATGACGGTTTCTAAGATTAGATTTAGATTAGATCAGAGTAATGCAAATATATCAATAACAATTTTTCTTTAAGAAACTTATAACCATACACTAAAATGTAGTTTTTAAATTAATTATTTTTCAATGTAAATAAAATAGGCCACCGTTTCAAAAATGCACCTAAAAAGCTTCCAACATTTCCGAAAAATTAGAAACACATTAACACCTTTGTTTTGTACACTATTTATCCCTAATTATTGGTAAAACTTTATTGGCAGTTATTTAAAAACTAGCTCTGTTTCCTTTTTTCAATTTTTTAAACAAATTCACGCCCATATTTCCAAAGTGTCTGGCAGAGGCACAAGCTGGCCACCAACTAAAATCCGAAGACGCTCACTCCCACAGTGTGATAGTGACAAGGTGGCAAGTCAATCGCCAACCAGTCGCGTATCCAATTCCGGGCAACATTATATTTTTACTACATAAACTTAAAAAAACTTTTCTTTCTGTATTCTGGGATTAAACCCAGATCCAGTGAAGCTAAGTCCAACGTCTAAAATGCTGCACCGCAGAGATTTTGGCGATATGGGCGTGAAGATACTTTACATAATAAAATATAGATAAACATAAACAAAAACAAAAAACAAAGAACAAAAATTTGGTGACGTTTTAAAAAGCTCTATCCTTATCGAAACAAAATATTCTAAAAAAGGCCATTTTTAATGCAACAAACTCCAAAGAACGTTGTTGGTAGCTAATCAGCTGGACCTCGGTAGCAGTATTAAGCTCGGTTTTAGATCAAAGCATAAACCATTCTCTAAATAGAATTCACAAACAAAGCATGGGCATTGGGCAGTCGGCCGATGGGGGAAATTGAAACAAACATTTCAATCTCTCGACCGAGCAGATTCGTATTAAAAGGAATTCGGCGGACCTGCCTCGGATCACATCGGTTCTTTCGCATTACACCATTCAAAATATGATCAGTGCACTGACTTCTATTTTGTACCCAAATTTATATCCTAATATCTTTATACCTATTATATTTGTAACATATTAATTAAATAAACGGATAATTTTGTAAATGGGTATTTTTCAGTCAAATTGAAACTTTTTTCAGGTGGGGATTGTGCTGTCATATTGAAACTTTTTGCATATGTTTTTTTCTTCTTTTGTTTTGTCATTCATAATTCTTGTGTTCGTGTGTTTGTCACTGAACTCCTTCTAGACGACTGGACCGATGTTAATTAAACTTTTTGTGTTTGTACAAGGGAATTTAAGAATGGTTAGGTTCACAATTTGGTCTCCTGGAAAATTATTTTTTAATTATTTTTTTAATAATAAGTAGTTGTTGATTTTGCAATGTTTTACATTGTGTCCGAGAGACTGAGCTACTATCGAAGCATTAATGGCAAGCGATACGAAGTTTGCTGGGTCAGCTAGTTTATATAAATAAAAATCAAAGCCACTTTTCGTTGCAATTTTATAACTCAAGAACGGGCTCACCTATCCAAACCAAATGTTTAGGCTTTGTTCGGACTATTTAGTAAATGGTTTATGTGAAGTTTGCATAAAATCGGTAGAGTGTTTCTTTATTTATCACATTTTTTTCTAACAAATGAATTCAATAAATGGCGGTTCGTTTTGTTAATGGGTATTTTTCTGTACAAAATGAAACTTTTTCAAATGGAGATTGTGCTGCCATGTTGAAACTTTTATTAGTTTTATTTTTTCCTTTTTTTGTATTGTTGTGTTATATCATTTATGCGGTCATATAGGTACGTAGCGAAGCATGTACCAGGCCGCTAGTCTATATATATAAAAATCAGTTGCTGTTCGTTAGTCTCGCTAAAACTCGAGAACGGCTGGACCGATTTGGCTCCTTTTGGTTTATAATTATTTGTAGAAGTCCAGGGAAGGCTTAAAAGGTAAGAAATAAGGAACTGCGAGAAAACTAGGAAAACCAACATTTAATATGTTCCCATACAAACGGAGCGGGTGGAAAGAAGTTCGCCGGGAGGGCTAGTCATTAAAAAAAAATCCTGGACGAATTACGTAAATAGACCTGAAGCAGGCAAATTATGTGCTTGTACTATGAATGTTAGTCAATGATTCTAGCACAGTCGTACTCAGAGACGTCTACTATAAATCATTAAGTAGATCTTTATTTACAAAAACTAAACTAAACTAATATTTAACCAATAACTAAGCTGACCTGATGTTACCCTTAAGAATACTGGTTTAAAATAAACTTGTTTTTTTTTTGTAAAATGTTGTCTTGGTTAATAGCAAAAACAACAAAAAAGCGTCCGAAAAATGGGTCCATCCGTGATGCTATGACCGAGGAAAATAGGGATATTTTTTATTTACATATTTAAAAATTATTGAAAGTTGTATATACCTACTAAAATAATTCGTCTATCAATGTCGTATTTCAGTATAAAGTTACCTTTCCTACTAAAGAACAATATTAGGAACTCTTCATACTAAGTTTCAGGTTATTTTATAACACTTAATACCCCAGCCACAGACTAGCAACGTACCATTGAAAACTGTATTTTTAACATTCGACGCAACAAGAGGGGTGTTATAAGTTCGACATGTCTGTCTGTCTGTGGCATCATAACTCCCGAACGGATGCAAGTCATGGACGAAATGTTTTTAATTATTTAAAAGATATAATTTTTTTATTCAGATTTTTTTGCAGACAACCTTTTATCAATATGTTCGCAATAAAATACCCCATATATTGATATACCTTTTTTTATTTCCATATACATTTTATTCTATATTACTGGCATCGACTTACCTGTTTATACCTGGCAACCAAAGTAAGTAATTGGCAACCCCACTTCTGCAGACTTTATCTATATTAATTATTTCGTCAAGGGGTAGGGTAGACTCGATTGAAACTTGACCTGAATAATAAACCATAAAAAAACAATGATTTTGAGTCGACAACACATATCCGCAAAATTCGGATTGTCGAGTATTTTGTTAAATTCTATGTTAAATTCTAATGTGTTGTCAGACAAATCACAGTCGCCATCTTGGCTAGTTAATAAACGTTCCTTTTTGTGATGTATAGCAGAGAATATTCCTTTATAAGTACCGTTGCCAAATTCTCGGATAAGTACTCATTGCAATTTGTTTTGTTACTTTATGTTACTTTACTTTAAATGTTGATTTAAAATAAAAATTATTTGTGTAAAAACTTTGGCAGTTTTTATATATAATATTTATTAAACACAATTAATGAAGCTATACGAATCTATGTCTTGCTTATAAATTTAATATTCCTTGGAAACCGGTGACTACAGAAACAGAGATACATTTTGCACCTAAATGTATATTATGAGTCACATTTTACTCGAGGTAAGCCGGGTTCTTATCTAGTTATATAATATATTTATTATATTTAGGATAACATTTTCTTGTTATTTTGCAATTTTTAAAAAGAAACATTTTCAAAAAATAATTTCAAAATTACATTCTGTCCTGGATTTTTTAGGCATCCTATTTTAACATATTTTCTAATATACTATTTACTATAAAATAATGCATCCTAATATTAGCTCGGTGAAGGTCTACTACGGCTCGGATCTTAGACCTTACGCCGAATTATCATGATCGTAAATTTTAAACTGTTATCAGCTAGAGGTTTCATTATTTAGATGCAAACTCCTAAAATTCGACTTTGATTTCAGCACCATGTTCAACTACACAAATATTTAGTCTTTTAAATATATATTTCAAAAAAGTGAGACTATCTTGGATGAGCTTTTTCCAAAGAAAAAGAAACTTTATGTACTCGTAAAATCGCATCACAAATTCATAAGAAATCGAATGCAAAAAAATGCAGGAATTGAACGTATCGCCTCTTTACAAAAGTCAACTTAAACTAACATATTTAAAAAGTCAACATTACTGCTAGCCTAGAGTCGGACACAGACAGAAACAAATGAAAATACGTTGTTTTGTTATCGATGAAAGAATTTCTCGATTCTTCCAATCAGACTGAAAGGCTCGCTCACAATACGAGTTTTTACTTCAATAGGCAATAGGATAATATTTCTAACGCTATGAAATGTAACTGCACATCTGTCGGAAAAGGCCGGGAATTGGTACATATTATTGCAATTTCCGTCGGCAAACATCGTGCGTTAGGAAGCGATACAGATGAGATTTTCTTGTGTGTTCCGATATTGACATGGTTCAATCTTTTACATATTAACTTTTTCTTTAAGTACTAGATGTTGCTGACGGTTACGCCCGCGTATTCAAGTTTATTACCTCTTTTTTATTACCAGTTAGGGTTGCCAACTCTCGAAGAACCAAGATTGAACAAATCAGGCGTAAGGGTGAAGTTTTGAAAAAAATTCATTGTACACTTTATTTTAATTTTTTATTTCGCCTCTGTGGTCTAGCGGTTCAGGTGTTGGACTTGACTGCATGAGGTCCCGGGTTCGAATCCCGGGTCGGGCAACAAAAAGAAAATTTGGGTTTTCAAATTTTCTAATAAAAAAATGTTGCTCGGGATTGGATATGTGCCCGATTGGCGATAGACTTGCCACATCTCACATTGTGGGACTTAGTGTCTTCGGCTAGTCTAGGTCCTTCGATGCCCTGGTTGTGCCTCTGCCTACCCCTTCGGGGATATGGGCGTGAAGTTTTTTTATTTATTTTGCACAAGAGCATGAAGGAGAATGGAGTTCAAGGCACAGAGCGTAGACGTAGATCGAAATCGGTAATTTTGAATTTGTTTGTAATTTATTTAGAAAACACTTGTACTTTCCACAATTTATTTTATTTTTTATTTTTATAATTTAGCCAACCGGTTTCGCTATACAGGCATCCTCAGGTCTATATAACAAATGAAGTTTTGTTGAATTTGTTTATTTGTGATAGTAGGTTTCATTTCGGAATAAGATATATCAGGTAAATCATTACTACTCGAGTATTCCGGTATTTAGGGAAACCTAAGCACTTGGATATCATAAAAATAGGCTACACTTTTGCCTCTAAACTATTTACACTGCACTGGTACGATCTTTTGGTCGGGATCCTATGCTACATATCGCGCAATGTATATAATTAAGCACAGTAAAACTGGAAAAAAACTGACTTCAATTATTTAATTAGTTGCTACGTAGTGATTTAATTTTTTCCTTTTTTGTAATGTAGCAAATTATTCCGAAATAGTCCCACATACATTTTATCAGCAACTACTGGTTTTTGAGCTACATATACAACAATGACAACGCCAATTCCCTGACGAAGTCGGCGTAGAGTATCGAGGTTAGGTTTTTGAGTTATCCTTGATATTGCCTAAACCCACCTCAGAATTATACATAATTATCTTTCTAAAAAAGAACCATCAAAATCGGTTGACTATTATTCAGGTAATGGCCTAAAAACCTTACAAAAAACATACAGTCTAATTGAGTACCTTCCCTTATTTGGAGTCGGTTAAAAATGGATGCATGTAGAGGCTCCGGATGTGAGCTGCGGCAGGTGACATTAGATATGACTTATGACCAACGCCGGCAGTACTGCCAGATTTAGTACATTGTGCAGCGATAACCGCCTCTGTTTAGGGTTCCCGCTCACGTTAGACTTTATATAGGACCGATAATCGTCCAAAAAAGATAGTATGAATGATCGGAGGCCTTGTCAAGTTTACTATACTCACTACCGTCTCTGTAAATTAATTGTATGAAATCTTCAAACAGCGCTTCTGTTGGTAACTAAGGGGAACACATTTGAAGACCAAAAGTGTCATAGATTTCGGCACGTTACTTACCGAACGTAATCTATACCAACTCTTGGTAGAGGCTCATATGTCATGTTATGTGCGTTGTACTATAACGTAAGTAACTACGTTCCATTTTGCTGCTACAAAAATCAGACATTGATTAATAGTCGCACGTGTGGGGAAGCCTTACACGCCAATTACACAGTAAGTTTTATTATCAGTTTAACCACAGTCGCTGAATTGCGTCTTAATGATAATAATTAATAAATTGTTTGAAATCGGCTTCATGCAAATATCAATCACCTAGATTTACTAGGTTAACCTTCAGTCATTTCAATGACTGTGGTAAAACTGACAGATAAATCTGTCGTGAAATAACAGGTTTATGTAGTATAAGCCTTATTTGACTACTTACCATTTGTAAAAACCTACTTAAGTTTTTGCCACTATCTTTTTTGTTCGAAAAAATCTGTTGATTTTCTTAAAAAATACTAATTGATAAGTATGTTAGGTTTACGTTGACAATCCACTTATAACATCCATACTAATATTATAAATTTCAAAGTCTGTTTCTCTTCGGCTAAACCGCTGAATCGATTTTGATTAAATTTGAAATGTATAAAGCTACAGATACGAAATCAACAATGGGTTATTTTTTCCAAAAATCAACCCCCCAATGGACTGTAGGAGGGGATGAAAGCTTGTACAAAAATCGAAACTAATCGACGCTGACAAAGTCGCGGGCAAACAGCTCGTATATCTATTTTTAATAATATTGGAAAGCAAACAAGCAGACGGATTTCCTGATGGTAAGAAATTCACGCTGCCTAGAGGCACCAAAGGTGGAAATGGCGCGTTGCTAACCTTAGGACAAGATGTTAAGCATCGCGCAAAAGTAAATTTACCGGCAATTTTATTCTTCGAACCCGAATACGTCAACGGCAAACGCTGACATTATGGCGGCAGGAATAGGTAAGGCGGTGGTAAAAATCCGGGCAAGTCGCTGCGAGACTCTACCACCTAGTCAGATGTCACAGCTAATGACGGTAAGCCTATACTCGCCTTTTACGAGCTGCCTGCCACAGGCAGGCAGATAGTCTATTCTGAAAAGGATCCCTGACTCGCACGGGGAAACTATCTATAAATCGATACTATTATTACTATGCGAAAGTCTGTCTTTCTGTATCCGTTACGCATTCATAGCTAAAACACTGCACCCATTCCATTCCAAACGTTTGTATGAAAATTTATACTTCAATTCACACTTATCATACGTACGTAAGTCTGCTACGCTTACACGACTGAAAAGCTGTATCGATTTAAATGAAATTTTATATGCATGTAGTTAATTAACTACAGTTTAAAGACCTGAGTTCAAACACAGGTCTCTTTGTTTAGAAATCGTCTCCCAAAAAGATTATTATCGAGGTTGAAAGTTTGTATGAAAATCTTCTCTGATCTAACAAAATCGCAGGTAAACAGAGTATCTTTACGCCCATATCCTCGAAGAGGAAGGCACATAACCAAGTTACCCACGACTAGCCGAAGACATTAATCAAATGGCAAGCCTATCGCCAAACGGGCACATATCCAACCCCGAGCAATGTCATAAAAAATATATAGTATATAAATAATTTATTATTTAATTGAAAATGTACATTTTCCATATTTAATGTTGCCCGACCCAGGTATCGAAATCGGGATTTCAAGAAGTCATGTTTTACTCTGGACCAGACCCCAGAGGCGAGTAAACAAGTAGCAAAAACAAAAAAGGACTTTTCCCACCACCAGGAAATTGATCTGCTTGTTTTACTTCGAATACAATAAAAGAACTAGTTTTTATCCGCTGCTTCGTTTGCGTTTATGTCATTAAAAAACTTCCTATGTTACTTTTAATAGTTCCAAGATTATGTTGGTAGATATACAAAGTTTCATGATGATTGGTTAAGTCATTTTCATATGAAAATAGCAAGCAAACTTACATTCTCAACGAGTTATTTTTATTTTAGCACTTGCCATGTGCTTGGGTTAAATTTCTATAAATTTTAAAGAAAGAAAGAAACGTCACAGGTTCAAATCCTGCTTGGAGCAAATTGTTTATTTTCCTTATAAAAATAACTACGTTAATAAATGCCATTTGATTTGCCTATTCGTAAGGTTTAGGTGAATACCAAACCAATTTAATGCTTACTTATAAATAATATAATTATCAGTTTAAGGCTTGGCACCGACTTCAAACCTATCAGTAAATAGCACATATAAATAATAGGTAGTACATAATTAATATTTAATCTTTATATTTTTTTTACTTTTTAGTTTTGAAGTCGGTTTTTATTAACGTAGTTATTTTTATTTAATACCTTTTAGTTTATTTCTGATATGATTTAATTTAATAAAAATAAACATCGAGATAGGTTAAAGTAGATAAAAAATGCTCATAAAATAATAATAAGCTCACCCGAATAAAACTTTTATGAGACCAATTCGAAACTATTCCGCATCAAACAAAAAATAATTTCGTAAGTGGGTTCAGAAACCTCGGAGAAATCGGCATAAATACATAAAAAAACGACGAAAGTACCGGCAGAAGTGAAAACTTAAATAATATTAACGTTGTGCAATTTTGACATTTTGGAATCGTTAGGGAATAATTTTACACGAATTGCTTTAATTATCAGTATGAAAGTACTATCATTTATGTGGTAGAATACAATATTCACTTATTGCACTATCATACAGAAACATGACAATACGAACATTCGAGCAACCCTTCGCCGTCTTATCCGCGCAAGCGCCCTGCGCCGTCTTACGAATTTTCGTATTACGAAATTTCAGGTCACGTGTCCTGGCGCGAGTTAAGAAGTTTTTACCCATTCCAAAAAAAGTGCGCAACGTACCTAGCAACCTAGCAACGTCCTTGAGTGCCACCTTCCCAAGTCATGCCAACTTTTGCCATTTCGATATTGATTCAAAACTCAAACATTTACTCATAGACCAGGCTTGAGCGACGGTATTGGCATGAGTTACGATCCGGGCAGACGTAGTAGTACGGGATTTAATACCGCTATGTGGGACGATAACCTACTCGGTTTACACTACATTTAACTTGTACCAAGTGCCATACAACTTCGGAGTCGATATAGCGTGCAGAGGGAGGACGATGAAAAGTACATACTACGAGAATAATCTATATATCAATATAAGTAAATGAAATTTGAGTTTATGTTTGTAATATTAAATTAATTGCTTTAGCATGTAGTAAACATGCTTAAGAATATTAATTATACGGAACACATACCCAAAATATTTTTGTCTGTCTCTTTGTTTGTTTCGGTGAATCTCCAAAACGGCTAGGCCAATTTTGACAAAACTTTCAATACCAGGAAGCTAATTAGAAGTAATTTAAACTACTTTTATTTAGAAAACTCTAGGTTAACTAAATAAAACTAAGTAACCTTTTTGTTTTTCTTTGTTCGCCCCTCTCGAGGGAGAGTAGCAGGTTTTGTCGGGTTTGATACATAATGGTGGCAGGAATAGTAAAGGTAGTGGATCTCTTACCATCCAAGTTTGCTGCACAGCACTTTATCGCCATCGGTTTGCTGGTAATGACGTATATTTTAACTGGTGCTCGTCTCATACAGCTCGTACATACGCCTGGAATAGAGAGAAAAATAATGCATACATTGTTTTAGTTAAGAAAAAAAAATTATTTGTCATGAACATGATACATACACACATACATATCTTCACGCCAAGTCCCTTACGGGGTAGGCAGAGAGTATCGAGTGCCAGACCTCACGATTCTAACAAACTTGTCTTGCTTCCTTCACATTCTTATATATGTATAAATATAAGATCATAATAAAAATAATGTTGAACCATCTTGGAATCATGACCTACCTTTTAAAAATGACTCATCAAAATGAGTTTTCAATTGGCAGAGTAATCGCCTAACAAACATGCAAAAAAACGTAAAGTCGAATCGAGAAGTCCCTTCATTTTTCCGTAAGTTTAATATTATTTCATTTAAAAACTGGCACATTCAACGTTTTATATAAGCGATCAACATTTACACGATATATTTATTTGAATGTCGGCACACCTTCTCGTTTACAAAGCTTTGATGGACCTTATATACAAACGGCAGCAATAAGCCAGCAATTTCGGACCACCGCTCAACAAATTTACTGACCGAAATGAAGTCCCGACCATAGCGCCGACAGTCGGCTGGATGTCAACAGACCACCAGTTTTATTACTCAGTATTGAATTCCAATGTCCTCTTCCGTGTCCGATGGCAATACTGTTACAGAGTTAATCAATATTTGACTAGCCCTGTATTATTCACGCTAGTATTTAGCCCCATGGCAAGGGGCGGTGTAATATATAGTTGACAAAAAATTTGTAATATGTAAAGATTGTTACTATCTAGATATATGTCTCACCAATAGTTAATTATTTGAAATAGATGTATTAGTGTAAATAATAATAACTACCAACACCTTAAAAATAGTACTAAAAAATAAGTTAATCATCTCTGTGGTCTAGTCGGACTTGACTTCTGAAGGTCCCGAGTTCGATCCTCGGTCAACTAAAAAACTAGAAAATATGAATTTTCAATCTTTTAATATAATAATAATACCGCTAATAAAATACCGTTGCTCGGGATTGAATATGTCCCGGTTGGCACCTATCACATTGTTTGATTTAGTGTCCTCGGCTAGTCGTGGGTGCCTTGGTTGTGCTTCTGTCAACCCCTTCAGGAATATGGGCGTGAAGATACTTACTTTTTTAAAACTTAGGTCACGATTTCGAGATGGTACTAGATTACTTTTATTATAATCCAACTAGTGGCTTTAGAAATAGCCTACATATATGGGTGTGAAGATAAATCGTTTAAATTGTTATACATATGTAAATGTGGGTGTTTTTTTTCAATAGACAATGCTCTTTGTAAAAAAAACCACATTAATATTGTATCGATCAAGACGTCTGCTTTGCCTCGCGCTCGGACAATTTTTAAACTAGTTGATCAACAAATCCGACGAAAATCGTTAAAATGTAACAGCTGCATGTCTAATTACAGAAGTGTTTGACGTGTATTTCATACATAACACAAATAAGGCTAACGTATTATTTATTTGAATCATCTGTATAAAATTATTGTTTAGAATGTCGTTTGAATACTACAATGATAGACTGTATTTGTTGCGTTGTTTCGGTGCCGCCTGATTGGTTGCTTCTTTGTGGCATTCCTAGAGTTTCTTTCCGGTTATTGTTTTTAAAATGTCAAAGAGAAAAATAGTGGTGGCCGGCATGGAGATGATATTCAAGCTTTTGCGAAAGAGTTATAATATAAAATAATTCCTTGCATTCGAGCGAGCGACTCGGAAGAAGACGCACGTAATCTAAGTGAATACGCGTGTATCGCGTAAGTCGATACCAAAACTGTGAATTATTGTAAAATAAAAGTGAGTAACAAAGAGATCGGGTTTTTGTTTGTAGACCACACCTTATCAAACGATAATGTTCACGTATACGTTAATACGATGATAGGACGCGTTATTCCAGCGATGGTCTATATTATTTTATATATTGCAGAGTAAATCAATATCCCTCTACATTATATTAAGTCATTTACATAACTCATAATTAAATAATAGTTATTATTGATGTGAGTTTTTAGTTTATCTAATCTAAATAACTAAAACTTGTATGAATTATGAAGAACTTAAACTATAAAATCTAAATAGTCGTGCCAACATCATTGCCAATAGACCATTAAGTTTGAAGTAATATATTACTGGCACTAAATGAAATGTACTTATGAAACTGTGACTAGTAAATCGGGTTGATTGTTATAAACGGTCTCGACAGTATGGCACCATACGGTTTAGTGCACGGGATAATTAATGCGAGGAACGAGTAGCCTGAATATCTGGATTTACCCGACTGTGCCTTAAAGGAAACAAAATGTACGAATGTATAATATAAAGTTATAAACACATAATTTTCTAGCCACACAGAACCGATAATTTCTAGACATTAAAAAAAAATACTAATTAAAATAATAAAAAAAACTTTTAATAAAAAAATACTAGAAATTTATATTTTTAAAAAAGTGGGTAGAATACACAAATATGTTATTTAATGTTAAAATGAGCTTAATATTTATTGATCGCCTCTGTGCGTGGTCGAACGTTCCGGGTGTTGGACTTGACTGCATGAGGTCTCGGGTTCGAATCCCGGGTCGGCCAACAAAAAGAAAATTGGATTTTTCCAATTTTCTAATAAAAAAAATGTTGGTCGGGATTGAAAACGTGCCCGGTTGGCGATAGGCTTGCCACCTATCACATTATGGGACTTAGTATTTTCGGCTAGTCGTGGGTGCCCTGGTTGTGCCTCTGCCTACCTCTTCGGGGATACTTTTTTTTAAAATATTTATTGGAATAATGAAATGTTTAAAACTCAGTTTAAGTGTAGTGAAATTTATATTATTGAAAATGAATATTTTAGATTTGCATGTCAACAGTGACGGATGTGCGTTCCTTGTTATAATGTAATACCATAAAAATGTAACACCATAGCCCCGTGTTGGTCAGAATAGTCAATCTGCTTTCCTGCCAGACATCTAGTAAAAGGCGAGCATAGGCTTTACGTCACTAACACCGCGACATCTGACTAGGTGGTAGAGTTTCGCAGGGACTCACTCGGATTTACTACGGACTCGGACCACCGCCTTACCTTTTCCTGCCGCCATAACGTCATGACGTGCTCCGGTTTGGAGGGTAAGGTAGCCGGTAAACTTACTTTTGTTCGAGGCCTAATATCCAGGCCTCAAGTTGGCAACACACAATTACCACCACTGGTGTCTCTAGGCGGCGTGAACTTCTTACCATCAGGACATCTGTCTGCTTGTTTGCCATCCATTATCATAAAAAAAACTTGGGTATAAAAATTCCGAATTTTATAAGCATAACCGAGCTTATCGCTAATTTATAAGCGTGTTACTTTCAAACTTTCAATTCAAAATATTATGTATCTAATGGCACGGTAGTGCATACGCAAAGTCAAGCGAAAAAGCGACACAGCAG
Organism: Calephelis nemesis; assembly: GCA_002245505.1. Classification (NCBI taxonomy): domain Eukaryota; kingdom Metazoa; phylum Arthropoda; class Insecta; order Lepidoptera; family Riodinidae; genus Calephelis; species Calephelis nemesis. Next base: position 518,082 of record NJDD01001562.1, on the reverse strand, counting down.
AACAATATTCTTTAAACGAAGTGATTGAAGTTATTTTTAGGGATGGGCAAATGGGTAAAAAAAATTTAGATATATATCGTATCGATATTTTGATATATCGATATTTTTTGCTTAAGTCTAGTATTTTAAACTTCGTTGTCAATAAAACAAGAAGCCTGAATTTTCAATAACTAGTTAATATTGCTTGTTGTTATTGCAACATTGTATAAACACGTCATTTTTTTTGAATTTCAGTCAATATGAACCAGTAGCTTAAGAATTAATAATAGTCTACTACTTAACTCCTTTACTGAATGACCGATCGCCAAAACTCTAGACAGCGCTAACAATATTTTTAAATTTATTGTACAACTAGCCGAGCGAGCGTACACTTGACACTAGATCACATTGTGGGACTTGGTGTCTTCGGCTAGTTTGGGTATCCTAGTTGTGCCTCTGCCTACCTCTGATATGGGATATGGTCGTCAAGATACTTTTGTGCAAACAGATTATAAAATCTAGTACAAATTGCCAGGATTATTATTAAAAACTTCATAGTGTGGCACCATACGGTTTAGCTCGCGAACTAATTAATGCACAAAACGAGTATCCCAAATGTTCCGGATTCACTCGTTCATGCTTCAGTTCAGCCAAAATGTTCCAGCCATATATCTGATAGTATAAGCAAATTAACCTCAAAGTAGGTAATAAATATTAATCTGGTTTGCTTTGTTTTGAAAAAATGAGACTTTAATGAAAATGTATAACTAGGAGCATTTTGAAGACTTAATAAGGCTTTGGTAGTAATGTACCACTTGTACAGCGCACTTTCTAAACTAATTTCAAGATAACTTACTAAACTTATTTCAAGATTACTTACTAAACTAATCGCTATCTCTTTTCAACGATAGTAAAAGAAAGGGGCAAAATATGTTCAATGTTGCCACTAAATTGGCAATCTACCGTGTTGGTCCAGGCTCCTATGCAGATTACACTATCTGCCATTCTGCCAGGCTGCTCGCAAAAGGCATAGATTTATCGTCAATAGCAACGTGACATCTGACTAGGTGGTAGAGTTTCGCAGCGACTCGTCCGAATTGGTACCACCGCCTTACTCCTGCCGTAAACTTCAGTGCTTGCCGTTAACTTGTTCCG
>NJDD01001562.1:500430-510937 GCA_002245505.1 Calephelis nemesis | reverse complement strand
GGCATTGGTTTTTTAATGTGATCAACACTGTCCGGAAAAAAAGTAAGTTAATTTTAATTTAATTTTTATAGTTAAGACAAGAAAACGTTTGTCGGGTTGTCTGATATTGTGGATTTAATTGTATCGCGTCTGTGGTCTAGCGGATCAGTAGTTGGACTTGACTGCATAAGGTCCCGAGTTCGAATCCCGGGTCGTGCAACAAAAATAAAATTGGGTTTTTCCAATTTTCTAATATAAAAAAGTTGCTAGGGATTGGAAATGTGCCCGGTTGGCGATAGGCTTGCCACCTATCTACTTTGTGGGACTTAGTATTTTCGGCTAGTATCCCTGCCTATATGGGCGTGAAAATACTTTAATTATTTACATAATGTTACGGATGAAAGGAAAATCAACTTTTATTTTAAACTACATTTTAATATTTTACCAACTCCGTTTGTCAATAGTTCTGACTTGAATAAATATACCTACTGTTTTTTTACGTTGCAGCCATTGCTATTTTAAAGATGATAGTGCTCTAAATAAATATATCTTTGTAACAAAATGTATTTAAATTAAATTATATATCTATAGTGCCCTGTGGTCTAGTGGTCCAATTTTAGCGTGATGTCTGGTGTTCAATATCTGGGTCGGACAAATCAATTTTGTAATAAAAACAAAATTGCCCGAAAGAATGAATATGTGGCCGGTTGAACATAACTGGCCACCTGTCATATGAAGGTAATAACATACTACCGTGTAGTGCAGCAAATCGTTGATAACCTGGCTATGCCTCTGTCTACCTCTTAAGGGATACGGGTATGATAAAACTTACTTTATGCTATTATCATGAAAGAAAATTATTGAATTAATACACTTTATTTTCTACCAAAGCTTACAATAAGACACTTTTACTTATAAATTATACCTTAGGTGCTTAAAGGCGCTCTTATCGCTTCAGAGCGATTTCTACCATACAACCTTAGGAGACAATTTATGTTTAAAAACTAAGGTAGCTTATACTAGACTAAGGGGCTTCATAAAACAAATATATCCAAACTCATACTAACCTAGTTAATACATTGTTTAATTTTATAATGTAAAACATGTTATTTTAAGTGCATCAAATATACATATCCATAATTAAACACAAAAATGTATAATCTAAAATAATACATATATGTATAATAACTATTGATGATGTATAGTACCAAAAAATAATAGTAAAAAAAACCAAATGCACAATCTAGAAAGAAAAAGAAAAAATAAAAATTAAAAGAAATAAATTTCTAAAAGACCAAACAGTGTCAGTCTCATATATTTTGGTAGGAGCTTAGGAGATTCATCTTATTTCTTTCCATCCCGTAAATAATTAGTAGGCTTTAATAAATAATAGTTAAGAAAGCATTTACCATTGTACGGCAAACTTCCAACTTCCGGGTAATCAATTAATCGTTTAACCGTTTATATCCGGCTATGAAGGAAACATGACAAAAAAGAAAAAGAAATGTTGAACTCTAGCTTTCAACTCTATATATCAAAAATTATCAAAATAAGGCCCGCGGTTAAGTTTTGGAAAAAGCGTAATTGATAAAAAGACGTCCGCATTCATATTAATAGCACGAAACATCACATTTTTCTTATTTTGAAATATTATACAATAGTTTCGGTATGTTTAATCACTTTACACCCAGAACTATGGTTTATATAGTTTCCGTAGACAAAAATATTATTTGGCAGAGATCGCTTTGTTTTGGCCATAAGACTGTTTTTTGTGCACTTCAAACTAAAAGCTCATGCTGTTTATTACACTTATTTGTATCTATTTTATTGACCGCCCCGTTGTCAAGGGGTTAGCGTATTCGATTTCTAATTTACAATTCGAATCCCGACGGGGGCAGGCAATTGTGTGATGAACATTTAGACGTTTTGCACTTCTGGGTCTGAGTGCTTTTAAAATTTATTCTGTTATCAATTAATGCATTTTTAAATATTAATATCATTGACAAACACCCATAACACAAGCATATTAATTGCAAATTTTGAGTTAGATTTGTATAATTGATTCAGGAATGTTTATTTATGTATTTAATTGTAAGTTTAGTTATGCACAAGAAGGAGTTAATTCATTTAGTTATAAGTATGAAAGTATGAATTTCTACACTACGTCTGTATATAAGACGCAAACACCGCCCCATTTCAATCCCATTTCCCGACAAGTGACACAAACAAATCTCTTGGCCCTTATCTCAATCCGAGCTGGGAACTTAACCCGGATGATTTCTGAATCATTAACCCTCCCTAAGCCCTAAGTAAGACAGACAACTACAGACTTTGATCTGTATCGCGCGATACTTGCGGCTTATACATTATCCAGAGCTACTGTTGCAGAATAGGGTTATCAACCAGTGACGCGAAGAAATCGTGCTATCTCCCCGTAATACAGGCTTACGGGGCTCCAATCAAACTAAACAAGGCCAACTAATCGTGTTCCCATTCGGTATCTGGATCTCTGGAGGTTTGTTTCGAGGATTACGAAGGACTAGTTATAATCTCGTTTTCTAAAATAGTTTTATAACCAATAATATAAATATAAAAAATGTTGATAATTGATATAAGAAGGCGTTGCTTTGCGAAAGTCCAGATTTAAATCCAAATAAAAGTATTTAATTTGTAATTTTCCACCAAAAAAATGTATACGTATATGGTGTGACAAAACAGGAAAAACAGTGCGCTATGAATGAATTGGACTTACCGTAAGCCAAATAACCACAAAATGTATCCACACAACACACACCGCTAAACTGTTTTATTGTAACTACGTTTGTTTAGAATTAGCTCTGTAAATGCTAAAACGATTTTAGTCAAATTTCTTAAATATCCATGATGGTAATCATAGATTAACTTAAAAGATAGGATAGTTTTTATTTCATCTCAATAATAGTTTTTAATATCTCAACGGATTCCTAAGTATAAATAAATACACTATTATACACCAACATTTAAAAACATAACACACGCTTTCGCTTATGATATCTATCTTAGGTGCACAAAGGCGGTCTTATCGCTACATAGCGGTCTCTGCCAGACAAGTGAAGGATGAAAGAGACAGTTTATGTTTTTAAAAACAATGGTAGAGCTTTATAAAACAAAATAATATATCTAAAATAATATTATCTAATAATGTAATACACTAGCTAATCTAATAAATACATTGTTTAAATTCATATTATTTTTGAAGTGAAAACTTTTTTAGCGGCGTTGCACAAATTTTTTGGAATGGATGAAAACTTCTAAACTCGCATCAGGACACGTGACCTAATCGAAAATTCGTAAGATGGCGCAGTGTGCTTGCGCGAATGTTCGTGTTGTCATGTTTGTGTACGGTAGCGCAATAAATGAATATTGTATTCTACCACATAAATGATAGTACTTTATACTGATAATGAAAGTAATTCGTGCAAAATTATTCCCTAACCATTCCAAAATATCAAAAATGCAAAACGTTAACATACAAGTTTTCACTTCTGCCGGAGTGCAACCCGTCGTTTTTTATTCATATAACTTTAAGTAATAGCTAATAACACAAATTGAAACTTTCAATGACTCCCGACATACATTGAATGTAGTCAAAAACCATCTTGATTGTCTCAGATTTCAAACTGAAGAGTTCGCATTGAGTTGGTGTCTCTAGAGTCTAGACGGTGTGAATTTTTTATCATCAGGAAATCCATCTGCTCGTTTGCCTTCCAGTATCATAAAAAAGACCACAGAGACGAGACTCTTATAAATTCAGAAATAAATTCCGTTGAATAACTAAGAAAGTTTTACAAACAAAGGAACAGAGGAAGCGACTTTGTTTTATACTATGTAGTGATAGTGATGATGAATAAATATTTGTAATAAACAAAACATGCTGACAGAATCGCAAGTGCACTTTAAACCAATCCGTTAAGTAAATGCTGAGATTGCACTTTATTTTTATGAATTTTCACAACCTGCTTTTGAGTAGAAATAAAGCCCTACTGTTGAAAGGAATAAGGATAAGAATAAATCCAGATTTTCTCCCGAGAATTCATAATTTAAAAGGTTAAACAAAGGCATGAGACTAGAGACAAGAAAGCTAAGAAATAGAAAAGCACTGACCGTATTAGCTTTTGCATTAAGTTTTGGTGTTGATTACCTACTCTTATTTAAATTTACGTTATTTGTTTTTCACACATATTCTATTTAAAACAAAATCGCCTCTATGGTCTAGCGGTCCGGCGTCGGGCTTGACTTCTTCAGGTCCCAGATTCGATCCCTGGGTCGGGCAACAAAAATAATTAAAAATGTGTATTTTCAATTTTCTATTAAAATAACGTTGCCCGGGATTGGATATGTGTAAGGTTGACGATAGGCTTGCCACCTATCTCATTGTGGGAATTAGTGTCTTTGGCTATTCGTTGTGCCTCTGCTTATCTCTTCAGAGAAATGGGCGTGAAGATACTAATACATAATAGAATTGTTTTCATGATAATAAGCATTGCCTTTTCCTATAAACTAATGGTCGCCCACTAGTCGAGTTTGCAACATAAAAAAAATAATTATAAGCATTAATAATTAAGTTATAAAATATAAATAAATAAAATATAATGTTCAAAGATCTATTGTTAATTAAGTTTTTGATAAAAATCTCGTTATCAAAATCAACTACTTTGTTTCTGAACTTTATGAATACAGTTTGTGCGCCATCTGTAACCTTTTATCATAATCAAAATATTTATTTGTGTGCGTCAAATGCATATGTAGTATGTGATGTTTTATTTTGTGATTAAATGCATTTTATAAGCATTTACATAAAAGAGAGCGTTCACATGGCACTGCAACTCTCAGAATGACGGAAAACCGTTAAAATAAGCTATGTAGGTATGATAAGCGTGGACGAGAATATTTTCCAAAAAATGAAATGATGAAATGGAAACAGTTTAAAAAAAGTAATTTTTAAGCATCATCCAGACGGTTGTAATCACGACCCAATCCTTCCACAAAGGTGACCTTGATGGAAACTTTTTTGAAATATATCAAATTTGTATTAAATCTACGTTCCACACGGATGTAAACCAATGTTTGCAACCAATGTTTTAATCCGTGTGGAACCCATCTTATATCTTTATATATGTAATTCTTCTGTGAGTGTGTATGTCACTAAACTCCTTCTAGACGACTGGACCGATGTCGATGAAACTTTTTGTATGTGTTCTAGGGAATTCGAGAATGGTTTAGATTCACAATTTGGTCCACTGGAAAATGTTTTTTTTAAATTAATTTTTTAGTAATAAGTAGTTGTTGATTTTAGAATGTTTCACATCGGATCCGACAGACTGCGCAACTGTCTAAGCATTAATGTCAAGCGATACGAAGTTTGCTGGGTCAGCTAGTCTTATATATAAAAATGAATCGCTAAATGTGTTGGTAAGCGCATAACTTCCGAACGACGGGACCGATTTGGCTAATTCGTTTTTTATTGTATTTGTTATTACCAGGAGAAGGTTTTCATGAAAAGAAATACCGGGAAAGTTGCAGGGAAAATAGGAAAAATATTACTTCAATATTTTCCATACTGAACGGGTGAAACGAAGTTCGCCGGAGCAGCTAGTATTATATAAAAATGAAACACGTTTTCCTTGGTCACGGCATCACGCGTGAATGACTGGACCGATTTTACTAATTCTTTTTCTGTTGTGTTTGTTATTATTAGGAGAAAGTTCATACCGAAAAAAATATTAAGAAAATCTCTCAGAAATATTTAAAAATATACATTTAAATTTGCTTTAAAAAACGCGCGTAACGAATGTCAATGTCATTCACAGCCATAGACTATATTGAAAGAGCATTGTTTGTTCGGAAACGTGGTTACTTAATTAAATTCTATCATCATTTGTACGGAAACGTAATAACATTTTGATTTTTCCCATACCAACTGAACGGGCGGTACGAAGTTCGCCGGGACAACTAGTGTTAAATAAAAGTCATGATTAAAACAACATAGTCTAGGTTGTTTTTCCGGTTCCCTCTACACAGAATCCTGGCTACGCCCTTCCCTCTGGTTCAGCGTAGCGCATTCTCATACATCTTTTTTAAGGTACTCAAATAATACCACCATTATTTTATTACTCAAAAACTAGAGGCCCGCCCCGGCTTCGCACGAGTATAAAATATATGTAAACCTTACTATATAAACACTTTATCTTTTAAAAAAAAATTGTGTGTGTACTTATGTACACGCGTTAGAAGTTATACTTCTTCGGCGTAATAAGATAAAAATCTTTTTAAAAATTTTATCTTTTGCCTTATTTTACATTTGTAGACAAAATGACAATAACCATAGAAATAAATAAATGTTGTGAATACAGTTGTCAGTTCTCACGCAAACATACGTAGATGTCTTTACTTTTACTTTGATGGTACCTTTTTTTGAAAAACTAAAATGTTATCTATAGCTAACTTCATCATGGTTGTTTTTCGTGACGATGTGCGCGCGCATCGTAAAAATTTACCCTCATCATTTTTTCCTAACGCGCCAAAAGAAGTATAACTTCAAAAACCGCATCAAAATCGGTTGCGTAGTTTGAAAGATTTAAGCATACAAACGGACATAGGGACAGAAAACGCGACTTCGTTTTATACCTACTATGTACGCAAAATCTGCTGAACCGATTTTCATGAAATTTGGCAGTCATAGGTAGCCTGTAGTACCATTAACCACGCCAACGTCGAGGTCAACAGCTAGTATTTATATATATCATGATTAAAACAACATTGAATAGGTTTTTTACCTGCTCCCTCTAGGGGAGAGTGTGGATGAAAGAGCCGGGTTTTGAAAGAGCCGATCACGATTTGACGACTTATGCATTTCCTACCAAGCATCGATTGTACCCATTAGTTGGCAACACCGGGTAGCTGTTAGCTCCCAAAATTTGATGGCAACCTGGGATCGAGTTACGCGACGTCGAAAATTTTGCTACCAGAAAGTTTTTTTTGTGTGTATTTACCAAGTAGTTAAGTAAAAAACTGTTTCAGGTAAGTAAATTTTAACTATCCTGGAAGTTTTTACATATATTAGTAGTCTATAAACGCTGCATTGTTTTAATTAAAAATTATAAGTAAGTGCTTTATTTTAAGGTTATGTTGATATAAGGCATATGCTATGAAAGAGCCATTCTTAAATGCTTTGAAAGAGCCGGCATTAGGATTTCAATTTAAGATTATTATTTATGTAACATATATGTTTTATTACTTACTGTTACTTACTTGTGATTTATTAGTCATTTCCTCACACGTATTTTAAGGTTATGCAGTTATGTTTTGAAAGGACGGGCTCTTATTAATTTCGTTTTTTAATATTTAGCTGTTGATAAAATAATACCATTTCTTTTTGTTGCAGAAATATTAGGTACGACAGTGTCGGCAATGCCTAATAAGCGCTCCAGATCAACAAAAATGACAATTTAAGAAGCGGTCAGAAATGTTTTTGAGCAAGGATATTCAATTAATACTCTTAAGATGGCTAAAGATCAAAATATTTCCAGAGCTCATTTGGCAAAAATTATTAAAAAATACAAATAATCTGGAAACACGGCACGGACTTGTTGCTATTCGTCATATGGGCTTGAGCTTAAAAATCTAATCTAGTAGTAATAACTTAAGACTGATTAAAGTTAATAAAAATTATCAAGTTTTGAGATATTGATTTAAACAAGCATTGAGTTTACCTAGAGATTGAACTAGGTTAAAACTAATATTATTAATTATTATGTCTACCTTATTTCTACTTCTATTATTAAAAATTGAAGTTTTTTTCTGTTCAATGTATGAGGGCACACAAATATGCGCGGTAATAATGGCCGGCTCTTTCAAGACATTCGTTGGCTCCTTCAATCACACTAGGTTTTGAAAGAGCCGATTTATAACTTTTTTTCCAATTAAGATTTAACTATGTTACAATTATGTTTTTTATATTTTTGTTTCTGATTTGTCAAGTCTAATAAAGCAGTTTATTCATCTATGGGTTTTTTTTTCAATATACAGTTGATTTGAATGTTTTTCGAAACTTTAAAAAAAACTGGTTCTTTCATCCACACTCTCCCCTATACAGAATCCTGGCTACGCCTTTCCTACAGGATCAGGACAGCGTATTCTTACACATATTTGTTTCAGTACTAAAATAATATCACCATTCTTTTATTATTCAAAAACAAACAAATCTATAATCCTGTAATTTCCAAATGCACACAATTTCCAACACAAAACACCAGATTGTCGGCGAGGTTGCGGAGAATCGATAACTATTCGAGATACAGCGTGTTGTATCGAAAATAGTCCATTTAAAGCTGTATTTAAACCAAATTGGAACACTTACGGCTTAGCCTCAATAGATAATGGAACCAACTAATCTAGCACTATGTTAGATTTAACTCCAAACTCATGCATCCTAAGAATATTTTTTTACTACATCCAAGGGTATAACCTGGTCTGCGTGCATAAACCATCTACCTTTTTGTATGGTAGCTCGTTGAGGACACACAGACACAACAACATGTCAAATTTATAACTTATATCTTGAGTTATAAATAGTACTAGTGGTGGTAATTTGACCATAATAAATTTTAATATCTTATTGATAAGAACGCCAACTCCATTTCTCAAGACTAACTACTTGGTTTCCAAGCTTTTTAGTGCGCCATCTGTGATATTTTATCGTTATCATCAGTATATTTGTCAGTTATACAGGTTTGTCTGTTAGATACAGGATATAATTTTTATCCTATTATAATACGAGGAAAATAGAAAAAACAAAATTTTAATTTTTGCCAGACGAACTGAACAGGTGAAACGGAATTAGATATTCCGTTACATAGTCTAAAACAAAGCCGCTTCCTATGTCCTTTTGTATGCTTAAATCTTTAAGACTACACGACTGATTTTGATGCTATTTTATTAAAGTGATTGATAAGAAATGTTTATATGTATATTTTATACCAGTGCGAAGCAGGGAGAAGCCGCTAGTTAGAAATAAAATTTAAATAATACTATAATGCAAAATTAGCACCTTGTCTTATACAGCTTTTTAACTTTTCTTCTCTCCTTAAACACGACAGTGTAAAACACTGTCGTAATATCGTTAGGTGCACATGAGAAAATGGGTTAAAATATAAACATAAAACAACTGGGTATCATCAAAAACTCTACAGAAATAAGTTTATGTCACTTACTGTGGTAACAATGTTGTTTTTTTTTTCAACTAAGTCCACACCCGATGCAGGCACTGAATAAGTGACGCTTTACTTTGACTTTTCTTTCGCATGTAAATAGGAAAAAGAGTGGTGTTATAAACTTTACATGTGTTTTGTTTTACATCTGTGTGTCAATGGCATCATAACCCTTAAACGAATGAACCGATATTGATGCGGTTTCTTAAAATAAAGTTCGACATAATCAAAAAAGGTTCTTAGTTACAACTCAGGCTATTTAGTCGGGAGCGGTGTAATTACTTTAACTTCATTTGTTTTTCTTATATGAGAGGTCAGCGAACAAGCAAGTAATGATGATGGTAAGAGATAACCGTGGCCTATGAAAACCATAGATGTTACAGGTGCATCGCTGTCCCGTGTCCGGGATGTTAAACCTATTGTGCAAGTCTACCGGCTGCCCTACCTTCCGAGCCAGAACATGACAGAGTCATTAAGGTGGCAGGAATAAAAGGTGGTGAATTCCTGAAATTTATATTATCAAAAACTTACACTATGAGCTAATTTCTTAACACTATCAGTGCACCGCTGCAGCTGGGAGCTCTGGAAGCAATTAATTGTAGCGTCAGCTTCATTTATTATGTCATCTTGATTGGTTAAGCACCAAAGCCATGATAACTAATGAGTAACAGTTTTTAGTGCTTGCATTTCATTAATATTATGCTGACTAAACAAGAAATATACAAGAGTTTTTTTAACTAGCTTTTGCCCGCGGCTTTGCATTCGTTAAATTCGGGGTAAAACAATTCCACTTTCATACCGTAAAGATTTCGTGCTATCATTGAAATATCCGAATTCATATACTACATTTTTGCTTGCTTACTTCTTACATTTTGAATAGAATATAATTAGAATTGTTTTATGCATATCTTGTTAAAATCTGAGATTTGGTATTTCCATCTTAACGCTTGCCGACTTTGTCAGCGTAGAATAGTAACTTCAAAAAAAATAACTTGTACAAGATTTTCATACCAACTTTTATACCCATTATATCTAGACGTTGGCAGTTAAAAATAGCCTATATTTGAACTCATCTTTATACTAAACTTATGAAATTTTATCAAAATCAGTCCAGTAACTAAAACGGAAGGCACATAGACAGACTTCAACATCAAAATAATAGTTCGTGATTCCAAAACTTTGGACCTCTTTTTACGAAAATTGCGCCCACGCGGGAGCATAAAATTTGGCACACTTATAGTTTATTTATAGGAGAAGTGCAGTACACTAATATTTTTTAA
>NJDD01001562.1:485151-495371 GCA_002245505.1 Calephelis nemesis | reverse complement strand
TTAGCCACGGAGCGAGATGCCACGCGATGCCATCTCATTCCTTGCTGGGCGGCAAGAAGGTCATCGTATGGTTTTTAGTCGGTTCGAGTCCGACATAACCCACTTCTCTTCCCCGAGAGCGGTGGATATCCGGGGAGATTTTCCATATGTTAAAAAAATGGTAAGTTACTTGTCGAAATCTATGTACCAAAGCGACCTACTTTTATTTCTGTAAAAGAAGTTGCGAAGACAGAATTTTTAAAAATTACATATTACGCTCTCTGTATGTTCTTGTGTTTTAAGTATACATGTATACATAGCTTTATTCCAAGTCCCTCAGGAAGAAGCAGTCAGTATCGAGCGGCAACTCTTAAACTTCAACTTGCTATATCAACGTGCCAGTAAAACTGTGCTTATATTGAGATAGAGTTTTTTTTTCTTTTATCCAATCCCATGCAAGAAACTGGCATTGACATATATGTTTATACGTGACAACTTAGATAAATACAAGGGAACCCAACATCTGTACATTCTGTACGTCTAAGTTCAGTGGGGATACATTTTTCTTATCTTAATAATGTACTATTTAATATAAGACATTTTTTGAAAAATGAAATGCAAAATCTGTCCCGGATTTTCTAAGGCAACCCATTTTTTGTATATTACCTGAGTTTCATCTTGTTATCTGCTCGGTGTAGGTCGACCTAGGTTCGGATCTTAGACCATAACTACAGACATATGTCACTTGACTTCAGTTGAGAAGGATATCAATGATGCGAATCATACAGTTTGTATGGAAAATTTTACGCCGATTTTTGTATCTGATAGTACAGTAAACAAAACAATCATTGAACACTTTAAAATGCTACAAACTAAAAAAAAAATATTGTAAATGTTTCACATATCTACGTCGACAACTGTACTTATTTCGTAAATTAGCTCTATCGGGAAATTTGACGCAACTTTCAAATTCCTAATACCACAATTTTCTTTTATTAAAAACCAATATCTTGCTTGAATGGCTCCCAATTAAAGGGTAAGCACCCCAGAAACTGTCTTCCAGAACTTAATCCAAAGGATTAATTGAAAAAACGTAAATTGGAAAATTGATTGGTCGTAAAGTCCTTCCCCTTAATTTTTTGAAATTCCGATGGTACGCGTTTACAAATTATAAACAAGAACATTAACCCTGAAGGAAAAAGAGAAGTGTAGTAAGTATTACGTGTCTCTCTTTATTGTTTCTCTGTGTGTGTTTGTCTATCTATCTGTTTATGTTCCTGTCTGTCTATATATCTGTCTATGTCTGTGGCATCACAACATTTGATCGGATTGACCGATTTCGATGCGGATTTTGATTTCAACGCTGACGAGATCAAAATGTTTCTTACAAATACAAGTAGGTTTCATCGGAGCTTTTTAAATGTTTTTAATTTTAGTGCTATTATTTTTAAGTTTCATGGTTTTGATTTGAAATTACATGTATTAATTGCATTTGTTGATTGTAACTTGTACCTGCAACATAAAGTTTAATGCTCCCCACTGGCGTATTCTGCTTGAAATATTAGTATGGGTGTTTTTATCTACATGAATGCAAATTTCTGTTGGTAACACATGAAATCCACCACGCTTCACCACCACGCTTCGTCAACCTGAAATTGAGATAAGTATGAAGCCTTGGATGAAAAGAAAAGGAACGCAACGATTGCGGGTAATGGCGCGGGCGTTATGATGTCAAGATAAGGTTAGGCGGTAGTACCAATCTGTACGAGTCATTGCAGAAGTCTTCTAAAGGGTCTGACTAACTGCGCTAATTTAATCCTGCAGACTACCTAGATTTGATATTTTCTACTGACGGTGCTTTGTAAAACTTTTAAATATTCATATTTTTATTGAAGAAACACTTGTGCTTTTTAAGTATTACTTACAATGAATATTTTATAAATAGCCTACCCGTTTCGCATCATAAGGGAGCATTCTTTTCGCATCAAGTTTTAGTCGTAATGATGCCGATTATAAGCAAAACCAGTAAGGAATGTATGTACAAACTAATAAGTTATATTATGTAAAATAGTGCAAGTGTTTTTTTTTAATTAAATGAAAATAAATTACTAAATACCATCATCACATCTCCTAGTTATTAAATTTGGGTATAATAACGCCTGCTTGATCGACGAATTAGAGTACAGTTAACTATACTAATGTTACAAAGCTGAGGAGTTTGGTTGCTTGAGCTCGCTAATCTCAGGAACTACTGGTCTGATTTGAAAGATTCTTTCAGTTTTCGATAGTCTATATTTTATCTAGGAAGGCTATAGTTTATATGTCATCACGCTAAGGCCTATAGGAGTAGAGTACCAATAAAGAATGTTTCAAAATCGGCAGATTTTTTTTCGATTTTTTTCCACACAAATTGTTAGTGATTGTTAATGTCAACTGATACGAAGTTCGCCGGGTAGGCTAGTATTTCATAAACCAATATTATATAATAATATTTAAACCTTATTTAAAATTGTTCAAGTAGCTGAGAGAAAATTCTTCTCAAGAAAGTAAATGCATAAAGATTTATAGCCAGAAATTCAGCCTCCAGAAGTTTAAAATATATTGTTATAATTAAAATAGGAACACTGTTAGTCACTTCGTACTAAACGAAATCTCGGATTTCGTATTTCGCGTTAAAATCCACTTTATTTGTACATTTCGTTTATGCATTTTCAAAAGCTAAAGTATTTTGCAATGCCATGCATATAATTATTATTATATATAATTAGCATATAATTATTGTACAGCTGGTGATAATTTTGCCATTCTAACTTCTTTTCGCCGCTGCAATTTCCACTAATTGAAAAGTGCCCTTAAGACGTCTATTCGCGTTAAGAATGTTAAAATGAAGTTTTCATAAACTTATTCTTTTTTTATGTTATTGGAAGGCAAACAAGCAGGCGGATTTCCTGATGGTAAGAAATTCACGCCGCCTAGAGACACCAAAGGTGGTAATGGTGCGTTGTCCTCCTCAGGCCGGGATGCCGTGCCTCCAAACCGTAACACGTCATGACGTTATGACGGCAGGAATAGGTAAGGCGGTCGTACCAATCCGGGTGAGTCGCTGCGAAACTCTACCACCTAGTCATATGTCACGGTGTTAGTGACGGTAAGCCTATGCTCGCTTTTTACGAGCTGCTTGGCAGAAAGGCACATGGTCTATTCTGCAAAGGAACCCGGACCAAACGGCGAAATTCTTTTTAAAATATCAACCTTGTCATATATTGTTTTTGTTAATTTTCTCTTGTGTCAATGTAAAATATATTCGATCTAATAAAATATGTAATTTTATAAAAAATGTAAGAAAACAGTGAGACATCGTTGTCACGCAGCTAGCTACGCCCCTAAATTAGAAGAAGAAGAATGAGGTGTGCCCTTCAGACAGTACAGACTTCTTTTTTGCCAATTTTTAAAATGGTGAGGTTACCTATCCACAAAAATAAAAGTTGGTCAATAACTCGTAGTGGTGAAGGACGAGTGGTTTATATTGTGGTTAAATACTTTAAACAGTGTGGAAATCAAAACGTGACTATAGATAATATAGTAGTGAAAACGGCCAGTGCATGCGGTGTTTCTGATAATACCGTTTATAAAATCATCAAAAAATAGAAGGAAACGAATGATCTAAAACCACCTGTAAAAAACGACTATTATTTAGACAAATGTGCTATAAGGGGGAAAAAAATATGCATTGTATTTAAAAAACGAGTACTCGACATTAGACAAAGTTATGTCACTGTAATGATGATGCAGATATTCCACCATTTAAACGTACTACACTCCATAAAATATTCCATGAGCTTGGTTTTATTTTGCGAAACGGGAAAGCAGATCATTACAACTAGAAAGAGACGACATTATTATATAACGACGTAAATATCTTAGAAAAATTAAAGAACACAGGAAATCCTATAAAAATATATATTTTCTTGATGAAACGTTACGTGACATGATTATACCCCAGTATAAATAGGCCTTTACTTTGCAATTACACTGATACGTCACTATTTTTTAACGAGAATAGACAAAAACTTACTTAATATTCATAAAAAATAAAGTATACTGTATGTTCCAAATTCCTGATATTCTGAAATCACTTCAAGTAAAAAAAAATAGAAAGAAAGTATTTTATTTGCTATTTAAAAAACGTATTATTAGTGCAAAATATTTTTTTGCTGACAAGCATATATAAATAATAATATTTTTTTAATAAATTTAAACTTAATTTAACTAAAACTATCATGGTTGTCGAGGGGTTTGTTTTGCCGTTTCTTCTCCTGACTGTGGTTGAAACGGTGGTAGCGTACAGTAGATATGATTAAAATTAATCTACCTTTAAAATTATTTATAATAAATTATGAAGCTACTCATATAATAAATAAATAAAATATATATTAAAAATATAAATAAGTGCTGTGATTTAAATGTCAAAATGTATAAAAATATTTATTTTATTTAAATTTAATTAAATATTTGCAAAACCGCAATATGGTAGAATATGTTGTATGCCTAAATATCTTTGTAACAACTTTTTAGCACACATATTGCACAAACAAATATTTTTCATTTCTATTTTCAAAAAAGTGTACTAAAAACAGGAGTAGTAAAAATGCACAAAAGGTGAGTTTATCTTTGACTACAGAATTTTCTTCCAGCCAATACAAAAAATGAAGCTATGAAAATAAAATTGAAGGCAATATATACGTAAAACGGTTATAAACCATTAAATACTTATGAGAAAATAAAATATTACAAACGTCACTATTAATTATTATTAATGATTATGAATGCATAATAATACTTGTATATGTTTGAAATTGTCTAATTAACAGATTCATACCTAAATAAAATCATTCATTAGGATTTATTTACTGATAATAAGAAAAAGCAAAAGGATGCGTATTAGAGGGTGTCCCCTAGAATAGCCAAAGAACTTCTGCCTAATTGTAGGACACAATGTGATATGTGGGAAACCTATCGTTCGCGAAGGTTTGCATGTATCATTTTGGAAAACACATTTAATCTATGTTACCCGACCTGGTAATCCAACTTATGAAGACGACGTTAACACAGGACCATAGTAGCAATAACCTCCAGCCCCTTCCATCCCTCCACTCATAAATCGAGTATGAATAAGGTATTTAGGTAATAGGGTATTTACCCTTGAAAACAACTAAAATGCACAAAAATCCATTAAGTCGTCATATAATTAAAATAATCTTCAAATCTTCAGAAATTTTTGCTTTGATAAAAGCAAATGTTAATTGTTAAACGCAAACGTTAAATCAAATGTAATATTTATTTTACTTACCTTCAGCATTATGGTCACAAGTTATGAATGGGACCCAACAACTACTATCATTAATACAACATTGCATCGCAATCATTATTATTGTTGAGCCATGTCACCGAACACAAAAATCGGTAAGTAAATTCATATTCACATTAAAAAGAATCATTTCACCTCATAGTCTCAGATCTGAACCTAAGTCGATTTACACTGAACTGATAATAGAATGAAACGTGTTTTATAAAAAAAATATATTGTAAATTAATTATACTTTAATTATAAGAATAAAAATGGGAATTTTGGATGACTTCCTTATGAAAGAAATTTGCCACCATAACGGCGATGTCAAACCTTGTCTAAAGCTTTCAAGAGATTTTCGAGATGACAAGAGATATAGATATTGCTTCTCTTAACCATTTCAGGGGATCTCCAGATTATGGATATTGCTGGTTATCATGGTGATTGATATAGTAGCCTGTAGTAGATACGAATAACTTTTTTGGATCAGGAATGTACACATTGAAAAGCTTTCATAATTTTAAAGAGAGACGGAGAGTTTATAAATAACGTCAATATATAAGTAAATTACTGCTCACTGTAGTGCCGATAACAATAGGTCTATATTTTATAATTTTCAAGTCGTAAAAAAATTTTTTTTTAGGGTCTTGTGATTTCAGATATGCTTCAACTCTCATAATATTGATCAGTGTTGTTAGTGACATACACACCTTGGTTCCGTCGGTAATCGAATCTGAGACACTTGAATACGATAACGGTAGCTGAGTGTGAACATCAATAACACGGTCAGTTAAGAAATGCGTTATAAATTTACATGTAATTTATAAAATTGTTTTCAGATCGAAAGAACAAAAGCAATTTTGATTCAGATCTTAGACTCAGTGGCAGCGGACAAGCTTATGAGTAGAGACGTGTCATGTTTTTTAGACCAATTCCTATCACCAGCCAGCACTTTCACTTTGTTTCGAGTTTGTTCAATCACACGACAACTTTTCATCAATGTAAGTTTTGAAATAAATAAATATAACTGGACAAGTTACACAAATTGAATCTAACCCCAAAGTAAGCAAATTATATGCTTGTGTTATCGGTGTTAGTCGACGATACTAATACATAGAATTACTTACCTAGATACTATAATAAATTTAATAAACATCCAGATCCGGAAATGCAGACATCTAAATGTTCATCACACAAATGTCTGCCTCCGTTGGGAATTGAAACCGAGCCTTGCGGTTGGTCAGTTTAGTTAGGCGTGTACGCTAGCCACTCCACCAGAGGCGGTCATTTTAGAACAACAAATACGATTTATTTTTAAACACTATCTTGTCTATTAAATTTGACAAAGATGTAAACAGTTATGCAAGCCAAACCAAATAGAACTGAATCAAAATCATATGCAACTAGGATTGTTAATAATTTGTTTTATTAATTTTTTTTCACTCTCGATCTCTTATACATTCTTGAATCGAGTAAATTAGTACTTTTTATGCGTGGTGCGTTACACATCTGTGTCAGTTATCTTCAAAGGTAGCCTGAGATTCTGAAACCATTTTTCTGAATTGCGAGCTAAGCTAAAGTGGTTGCCTACCTATCTTCACCGGAATTGTCACAATCACCCATTGCTTTAATATGTCCTCCTTGATTCCTTTGCTCTATATATTTAAAGGAGAAATTTGAATTGTGTTTTAATGATGTTGATTTACTTAGATCTCGTGATATTTTTTTACAGCCTCTCTTTTACCACGTGGTCAGTAACAATGTCTCTGTGGATGCCAGAAAAATCACAGTTTTATTATTTTCAAAATCTGGCTCTATCTGCATTCACTGTGATTTGATTAAAGTTAACATGCTTAAATATACCATTAATATTTTATTAATTAATTCCAATTTTATAAAATTATGTTCACGCCCAAATCCCCAAAGCGTTAGGCAAAGGCATAACCAGGTTGCCCACGACTAGCCGAAGACACTAAGTTCCACAATGTGAGAGGTAGCAAGCCTGTCGCCAACCGGGTACATATCCAATCCCGTGCAACATATTTTTATTAGAAAATTGGAAAAACCACATTTTCTTTCTGTTGCCCGACCTAGGAATCGAATCCAGGACCTCATTTAGGCAAGTCGGATTTTCGGACTATGATTCTATTCACTACATTTGTTTTCAAAGTCGCTTCTTCTTTACCTATGTCCCTTTGTATGTTTAAATCTTTATAACTACGCAACGTATTTTCATTCGTTTTTTTAATAGATACAGAGATTGAGGTTTATATGGATATTTCATAATCGTGCGAAGCCGGTGAGGGCCGCTAGTATTGAATATAACGCTGATTTGGCGATAGGCTGTCTTTGTGTGCCACTTTTAATACATTTTATATTTTTCTGTATTTATTACACGGTACTATATATATACACGGTTTTGGAGACTCTTGACACCACCTTCGGATAATATCCGAGTGATACGATCCTTTCCGATTCACATTCGCAGTGTATGTCTGCTTTGTCAATCTTTCAAGTCATTCTTTCCTCATGACTGAACTAGCGGAGCGTGCCCCTTTCGCATTTTAAGACCCACACTTTCAATCCTACACTTTCTTGGATCTCACTGTAACGATTATTATATTTAACTACTATTAAATTACGATCATATTGTTTTTTAATGATTGAACGCAGTCTTTCCCAAAAATGGGCGCTGGAGGCCTAAAGGTGGCAAGGAGGCAATGAAGAAATGGGGGACGCCGATGTGATTTCAATGGGTGATGGGTGGTTTTTTGTTTCAGCTTCTTCATGTCTTACAATTAACTGAAATCAGAATTCCTGGTATATTTATAAGATAATTGCAATAAATCAATGATAAAACTAAATCTAAGTATTTTTATGCCCATATCCCCGAAGAGGTAGGCAGAGGCACAACCAGGGCACCCACGATTAGCTGAAGACACTAAGTTCCGCAATGTGATAGGTGGCAAGCCTATCGCCAACAGGGCACATATCCAATCCCGAGCAAATTTTTTTTATTAGAAAAACCAAATTTTCTCTTTGTTGCCCGACCCTGGATTCGAACCCGAGACCTCATACAGTCAAGTCCAACACCTGAACTGCTAGACCACAGGGGCGACAACTAAATCTGTATGTGAAATATTTTTAAATACAGTTACTGTTACGACGTATTGCTTCCAGGATGCAGAACCCAAATCAGAACCCCCAAATTGTATAAAAGGACTTTCAATTCGTCTGTTATGTACATTTATGTTACAAAGTAGCAAACTAGCAGGACGCTGTCCTTTTTGTTAATGATAATGGAAGGCAAACAAGTACTTTTGCTCGAGGCCTAACACCCTGGCCTCAGATTGGTAACGCACCATTACCACCTTTGGTATCTATAGGCGGCGTGAATTTCTTACCATCAGGAAATCCGTCTGCTTGTTTGCCTTCCAATATCATAAATAAAAAAAAGTCATAGCTTTTCCAAAACACTACTGACCGTTTGTGTAGTATTACAGAAGCTGTACATGTAAAAGCAGATTTACATACATACACATCTTTACGCCAATTCCCTTACGGGGTTGGAAGAGAATATCGAGTACCAATTCTCACGATCCTTGCAGACCTTCCTAGCTTTTACCACATTTATTACCCTTTTTATACATATGCGCCTGTTTCGGAGAATCTTGACACTACCCTCGAATTACCCGATTGATTTGATCGTGGAAAGTCAACCTTGGTCTCCCCGGGTACCTACATCCATCCACATTCGCATTGTATATCTGATCATTTTATATAATACCCGAGCAATTTGATTATGGAAAGCAGATTTAAATAGTATATTGACTGTCCACCCCAACCAGGTTCTGCTGTATTGGTTTGGAATTTTTTTTTTATTAAAATGTATGACCCTCATAACCTAGTAACAAGACAAAAACCTTCTTGGTCGAGGCGGTAGCGTACAAGCCTATTAAGTTTATTCATAAATCTATTTCAGTATTTATATACTTAGTATCGTTGACTTACCCCCATAACGCATACATATGATTCGCTTACTTTGAGATTAGATTCAATTTGTGTAGCGTATCCAGGGATTATTTATTTAAAAAACCCAAACGGCATGTTTAAGTAACATTGTAGGATATTGAAGAAGGGCTATAATAAAACTAATTCGGGTGACTGGCGTTCCAGTCTAGTATGGAAGGTAACAGGGCGTGAAGCCTGAGGCGTCATCTAATGAGCATCCTGCGCTCCACAATGTACCGAGATGATATTCCTCCGTGCCCCGTCGACTATTATTATATTCTACCAAGCGAAACGCCCGGGGCTCGCCGTGCAAGCCTTTTCAAAATAACTGTGTTTCGTCACATTTGCGGCTGACTTATCTCCTAATTCTAAAGGAATATTCAGGTAAAAAATACGGAAATATATTTTAAACTAATAAGAAAAAAATATCTTTACACCTGTATCCCCGAGACGAGAGAGACTTGCCAAGAAACATATGCGCAAGATTTCAAAACATTTCAGTGAAAAGGGAGCATTTTCGCACAATATAAAAATAGGCGTTAAAATTTTCGGACAGTCATTCAATACGTCGAACATTTATTGATATAATCATTTATTGTACACAAAAAAAAATACGTAAACTTTCAAACAAAAAAACTTGTACAAAGGACAGCTTATCTCAGATAAAGAGATTTCTTCCAGCTCACCCAAAAAGCAGCTCATAAAGTAACTTAAATGGTAGCCAAGAACCATTCCGATTACGCCGCTTTATAACCATTCATAAGTTATTGACAGGGGTTTTTAAAACCCTTAATTTTACGTGTCGGATTGCAACAAAGCATAACAATTGTTGGAGAGCTACGATGGCACAGAGAAACATGTATACACACACAAAGTATATTTG
>NJDD01001562.1:436546-484671 GCA_002245505.1 Calephelis nemesis | reverse complement strand
TGGAGAGTGTGAGTGTAAATCGGTCTGTAGCATCATATTTTTAAACAGATGGACTGATTTCGATGCGGATTTTTTACTTAAAAGCTGACGTGGTAAATATGGTTTCTAGCTACATTATATTTACGTTTTGTTGGAGGTTCATTAAACATTCAACCATGGCCAAGGCCTTTATTACTATCTGCAAACTTTGGAAAAAGAAAACTATAATTCAAAATAACTATTTGTCTAAATTTTAAACGCAATTTCAAGGAAGGTCAGACAAAGACTCGAAAACTTCGAGTCTTTGTTTTAGAAACAATAATATTGTATTTCTACGTATTGTAAAGATTAAATCCCTATACTAGTTAGGTATTAAATGTATAGCCGTCTCTGCAAACACTTGATTGTATTGTTGAGTGGGAGTCTGGAACCAAATCGCCAACAGCTTTCACGCTGAGAGAGCCGGCTCAACCATTTCACGAACTAATCCGTTCTCAGAGAGGCATTAGCGATGCCACGCAGACGCATTGTCGTACGACTGTACCAGCGCCTTTAGTATCCAGTAGAACATTTTGAAGATACCATCCAGATTTATATTCTTTTTCAATGTTTGCCTTACCACAAAAAATTAAACACGCGTTGAACACATGTTTTATTAAACACTGACCAAACAGAAAAGACAGTGCATTATGAATGAATTAGACTTACTGAAAGTCAAAGACCCCAAATGTATCCATCTCGACTCAACAGACACATACCAATAAACTGCTTTATTAGCACCAAAAATACACACACTTCTAAAAACTCTATGTACGTGACGCTTTCCGCAACCGAAGCATCATCAGGAGAATACGGTACACTACGAAGGTCAAGCACAAACAACAATATTACACCATGTTGCGCACCATAATGCATACATATATTTTGGCGGGATATCGCAAATTATAAAATACTGCTATTTGGATTTCGGTAAAGTAATGCCTTCTTCTATTAATACGCAAATTTTTATGCCTTGTTGTTAGAGGAATTAGTATACGCCTAAGTGCACAGACTATCCTGGAAACTTAGGTTCTATTCCCGAAAATGCAGGCGTTTTCGAAGCTGAGTGTCTATTCAGTTACGCTAATTACTTCAAGTGGTAAAGATTGAATGCTAGCGTAACAAACATTTTAAACAAATTTTTTAAATACTGTATTACATACATTGTTCTTAGAATCTGATATTACTACGTAGGAAGTTGTTACGAGTTCTCTACCTGGTTTCACGTTTAAAAAATCAGCTCAACTATATTATGAATTAATCCGCTCTGAGAGGTTTATATGTATAAACTAGGGTAGAGACGTTGTCAATAACTACGACTGGATTTAGATTCTTCATTCAATATCAAATAATAAGAAAAGTTGTCAGATAAGAGGCTTGTCATCGTCCAAGAAAATAATAAAATCTTAACTGACTCTAAGAACGTATTTAGAAAGAACTAATCTTAATTCAGGCTTGGCACCTAATTTTAAAATTACGAATAATAAATTAAAGGTAGAAAAGGTGCGATAAAAAAAGTTTTTATTACTGCGTCTGTTTTCACTCTAATTCAAGAATTGGAAAGTATTGGAACCGGAGGTTCTCCATCAGCTCTTTAAAAAATATCTAACTGATGCCAAATATCAAGTTAAAAAGGGGAGAGATTTCATTAATCACATGACGGATATATTCTTTGGCGTAACTTAGGACAGTATTCATGGTCCTACGTCCTAGTGGCTGGAAACATCTTCTTCTGCATTTTGCCCTGATGATATTACCGATACACAAAATAAACTAAAAGACATACAAGTCTCAAAAAGGTCAGCTTATCACAGATAAAGAGATTTCTTCCAGCTCACCCTAGAAGAAGCTCATAAAATAAATGGTAGACTTACATCGCACAATAAATTTAGAAAGTAAGTAAGAAAAAAAATGATAACTATACAGCATTTACACATATACGTTATATACATCAAACCCAGGAGAAAAACAAAAAAACAAATGATATGCACAAAGAAAAGCCATTAAACGTGCATGCATAAATACATACATTTTCATACATAACAAAAATATATAAACTTGTATATATGAGAATACATGCAAAATACTAAAGGTAACACAATGAGTAAAGAATTGTAGTATACTGGGTGTATACATACAAACACTAGTACATAAACTACAAGAATATAAAAACATAACTGATGATGGTGTGGAAAAAAATACAAAAGATGACAAATAACAGATTTAAGACAGTGATAAGTAATGATTTCTTAAACGCTTTTTAAAAACAGATAAAGATGGGCTATTACGAATACTGATATTAACTGATAGTAATCATGATATTAATAGGTAAAGCAAAAACTTTAGGAGCCCTTTTTAGGAAAACTAGTGGTCGCCCGTTGGTCGAAAATCGACCATAGTAAATTTTAATATCTTATTGATAAGAACGCCATCTTCATTTCCCAACACCAACTACTTTGTTTTCAAAGTTTTTAGTGCACCATCTGTGATCTTTTATCGTTATCATCCATATTTATGTGTATAAAATTGTGTTTGTGTGTATTAAATGCATGGTAGTGTAGGTAATGTTTCATTTATTAATTTAATGTACTTTATAAGCATTGTTTTTATACAAGAGTATGAAATTTAGAAATCTTATAGCTTAGGTGTAGGAGAAGTGCAGAAGGCTAATATTTTTCAAATAAATATGCTTATTAATCGCATTAAATCAATAAATCAAACATTATACATACTACCATACATTTGATACACACAAACAAAGATTTTAATAATAATGATAAAAAATCGCAAATGGTGCACAAACTACATTCATAATGTTTGGAAACAAAATAGTTGGTCTTAATAAATGAAGACGACGTTCGTATCAAAAGATAATTACAGAACCTTAATAATCTTTGAACATTTTATTTTAATAATTTGTAGTGAATAACTAATGATTTACCAACGACCATCAGTCAACGTTCGAATTTTGACCAACGGGCGACCACTAGTTCTAATTATGATATCTTTTTATATGTACCTCCTTGCCGCACTGACTTTGTAACACATTCGATTATAAGTCAGTATATTAGTCTTTAATTCTAGGAATAAAATTGATATCTAAAATAATTTTTTTTTTTTTTGTTATTTTATAACACTATTTTCAAGAGTGGGATTGAAAGAAAGTGTTGGTGTTAAAATGCAAAAGGGCATGCTAAGCTGGTTTGGTCATGTCTAAAAAATGACAGATGAAAGATTGACAAATCAGATATACAACGCGAATGTGGTTGGATGTATCAGATCAGATCAGATCAATCGGATGTTATCCGAGGATGGTGTCGAGAGTCTCCGAAACCGAGTTTGTATGAAAAGAGTAATGAACGTGAAGGAAGCAAGACAGGTTTGTCAGGATCGTGGGGTCTGGCACTCGATACTCTCTGCCTCAACCGTGAGGGACTTGGCGTGAAGATATGTATGTATGTATGTATGTATTTTCAAACAGTTTAAACAGAGAATTATAACTGAAAATCGTATAACTGCACTGACGACATGTTGCTTTCAAATCAAGGTCAAACCTAGCCTGGCGGTTTGAGTTGTAATCTAATAATTATTTTTAATCTCAAGATTATGCCAAGGAAAGCTGATGACAATAAAAATCAGGACACACGTCAGAAATTAAGCAATGTTTACCTTTCTTTCTGTGTCTTCGAAAATATATTAGTAGTCGTAGCAGTGTATTGTTAAATAGTGGCACGTGATAAGTAAATTCTTTGTAAGTACGAGTATAATCCGTAGCTTCGACATTATCTGCGACATTATCTGACAACAGCAAAACGTCGTTCCAGCTTCCAGTCTTTTGAGTAAGTGGTATCTCAAATCAGGGTTTCTATTTCTAAATGCACTAAATAAATTATTTATAATCAGTTATACTAAAACCACTATGGGATAGTTAAAATAGTACTTTATTTTTATTTTATTTTTTTATTTTATCCACTTCACCCTTAATTCAATTGCATAGCCTTGTGCCCAAAAATGATAAAAGTTTTCTCTTCGATAACAAAAATAAAAACTGACTCTATACATGACTACTTAGTAACGTGCCTGGTTGGCGATAGGTTTGTAACCTATCATATTATAGGACTAAGTACCTTCAGCTAATTGTGAGTGCCGTGGTCTTAATTCTGGCTATATTTTTGGGGATACCGTTTTGAAGATACTTTCTTTTAACCGACTGGAAAAAAAATTTTCTCATTTCGACTGTATCTCTTTTTTGTATTTATTAATTGGCTAATAGCCAACTCGACCAACGAGGCGGTCGAAATGTATGTGGGATGGATACAGAATCACACACATACATACATACATATCTTCACGCCAAGTCCCTTACGGGGTAGGCAGAGAGCATCGAGTGTCAGACCTCACGATCCTAACAAGCCTGTCTGGCTTCCTTCACGTTCATTACCCTTATCATACAAACACGCCGGTTTCGGCGACTTGACACTACCCTCGGATGATATCCGATTGATCTGATCGTGGAATGTCAGCCTAGGTCTCCCCGGGTACATACATCCATCCACATTCACAGTGTATACGGAATCATACAAAAAACAGCTGGAAGCCGATTTTAGCAGTTTTACTGTGTGTAATTATAATAAACTAGCTTATAGTTACGACTTCGCCTGTTTGCCTAATTATATCTTCTTCTCATATACAAAAATCAATTGCTGTTCATTGGTCTCTGTAAAACTCGATAACAGCTGGACCGATTTTGGTTTTGAATTTTGTCAAAATCCAGGAAATTAAAAAAAAGGAGCAACTTCGAGGAAACAGAACGGGTAAAACGAAGTTCGCCAGGTCAGTTAATTTTTCTATAAATTGTAGACTTTATTTAATTGAATATGCTTCGTTGGCGATAGGCTTGCCACAGGTTTATCACACTGTGTGACTTTTATTCTGATATATAAATTATGTCCCTGTAACGTTTCATATCAATCCGTATAGCAGTATAGGTGAAAGAGTAACAAACAAAAAGGATGGATGGATGGATGGAAAGGATGGATGACCATCCTTATAAACATTGGCATTTATAATATTAGTAGGATATGGTTCACTCAAAACATTGTATTAATTTTTGCAAACAAAAAGCATAAATTCTCAAAACCCTCAAAATTCATACTGAGTTCCTCCGTGATATTTAAATGTATTCTCTGTAGAAGTATGTTTGGTAGCAGCCGAGATAAGCGAATTTATTTTTAAAGTATAATCCGACGCTTAGAGATGCATTATCTCACCACTATGTCCACAGCGGCACGACGTTTCAGCTTCTGGTCTTGTAGTCAGTGTGCTGAGGAAATAACATTCAAGCTACATTTTAAGTTTTTTATTCTATAGGAAGACAAAGCAGCAAAAGAATTTTCTGATGGGGACAATAGTTACGACATGCTTAATGCCTTCCCACCTTTGAAAGTTATCAAGACAATGACGAGCATAAGTATAAGTTTTAGCCTGATGATGCTGTAATAAGCGCATCAGGAAGGCTATTTGTATAATAACAAAACTGTTCGGGCGAACTTCGTTCCACTCTATTTATTTTCTTGCAGTTTTCCCATAGAGTGTAGTTAATTTTGGGTTGTGTGTATTCTAAAGACCCTTATCACTGAGGGACATGTATAAAGAACCCAGTATGAATTAAAATTTTTATCAAAATTGGTTCAGCCGTTTTGAGGAGTATAGTTACCAACACTGTGACTCGTTTTTTTATATATATAAATAGTAATATATTGGAAGTAATACCTAAAACAACACAAGTGTTTTTTATTTATTTAAAAGAACAATGACGAGTATTTTCGCAAGGCAACGGTAAAAAGGAGGTAAAATGACAAGGAGTAAGGAGCAAGGCGCATATATACAGAATATTTTTTGTTCCTTTACTTCAACTAGTATTTCCAAAAATTATGTAACTTAGATAATTGATATGTTTTTGCAAAAAAAAAACGAAAATTTTGAGCATTTATCCCGGTTATAAATATAATTTAAAATCGTCCGAGAGTATAATACTAATAAATTAAGTAATATTTTTTAGGTGACTTACATTTCAACTCTTATCTCAAATTTCCCGTGTTGGTCTGGGTCCTCTGTGTAGAATGAACATCCTGCAGTTCTGACTGGCAGCTTGTAGAGAAGAGCTAGGCGAAACATGTAATTACCAACAAGACCACTGGTGGTAGAATGCGGTCCAGCAAATTTGCCCGGGTAGAGATCTTCCGCCTTACCTATTCTTGTCGCCTTTAATAACAATGTCATGTTCCGATCTGGACTTGCACAATTGGCCTAATATCCTAGCCACATTACAGGGACGCACCTACATCTACGGTGTCTATAAGCTTATTGTAGGTAATCCCTTCTCATCAGGGGAACCTATGCTTGTTCGCTTTTGTCATGAAAATGATTAAAAAAATGCAACTGCACGCTGAATTTTGCCTTCTTTGAAAATTGGCAAAAGCTGTGAAATACTTACGGAAAATAAGATGCCATAAAAACATTTCATGTTAGATGTTGCCAAGGCGAGACCATAATATAGCTTGCACTATCAAAAAGTAATTAGATCTCGTGTAGAGCCAAGTTTATAACCAATGCCCAGCCCTAAATCAATAAGCCCTAATTTTACACTCAAGTTACAGGGAAATACTACAGCCATAGCTCGTACCGCGTAGTTCGTAGCGCGCAGCAGAGTTTTCCCGCTATAATCTCGTAGGCGTGCAAACCGTGGACTTAACTGGCGAGTCGGCCGCACGGACATTTTGCTATTCGTCATATGGGCTTGAGCTTAAAAATACATTCAATCCTTTAAACTTTTACCGTGATTTCAGATTCAGACCTTTAGCATCAAACTTTTCTACTTTTTTAGCCCCCTCAACATGATCCCGTAATAAACAAAATTCTTCTACATGTTGTAGTTTTTGAGATTAAAGTGAGGGGGAGGGGGAAAGTTCAAATTTTTGTTATACCATAAGTTAGCCATCTCAATACGATACCGCAAACCAAATTCTTCAACGTGCTGTTATTTCTGAGATACAGGAGTGAGGGAGGGAAAGTTGGGAGGGGAGGGTTTGGGATTTTTTTCGTACACACTGCAGCACTTTTATACGACGCTGTCAAAAGATTTATCCCTCCGCAGCCGCATTCAGACCTTTAGCATCAAAATTTGGGAAAATCTCAAATAAACTCTCACCCCTAGTTTAAGGAGTTGGGAAGTAAAAGATCCTAGTTTTAGGATTTTTTTGTTTTTTGGGTATTCGTACCCAAACAACAAAAAAATACTAACTAACATATCAAATTTCAGCTTTCTAGGACTTCAGGAAGTACCTTAAGAATTTTGTTGATCATCAGTTAGTGAGTGAGTGAGTGACGAAATCGGGGTATTATAGATATCAATAAAATCTGAAGTATAAGAGCTATGCAGTTGAAACTTTAGATTTTTATTAAATCTACCACTGACATCATATCCCGAAAATGTTGTTTATCTGGTATAATCCAAACTCAAGTTATGAAGGTTCAAAAATACGACGAATCGCTTCGAGAAAAGGTAG
Organism: Calephelis nemesis; assembly: GCA_002245505.1. Lineage (NCBI taxonomy): Eukaryota > Metazoa > Arthropoda > Insecta > Lepidoptera > Riodinidae > Calephelis > Calephelis nemesis. Next base: position 477,085 of record NJDD01001562.1, on the reverse strand, counting down.
GTAGAGCCCTTGCACTTCGCTTGGCTCGTCTTGGCGGGGGCACTCCCGTGCTCCCAGATATTAGGCGTTTTTAAAACGCTCTATCATCAAAATCTAAATTACTTTTATGTTAGTATACTCACATTTTTTTTTTGAGAAAAGAAAGATTCAAATCGCTAAAACAAAAACATTTTCACATATTTCTCGTTGGCCATTGTTTGTCTGATCTATGGTACGTGTTGGCAAATACCAGCTCACTCCAGCATAAAAGATTGTCAATCGTTAACAATGATGGAACATCCCGACCATTTTGATATTAAAATAAAACTAAAAGCACAAATATTTTATACATATAAATGAAAGCTGCAATATTCTCTGATGACGCAGTGTAGACTTTGCATCATCACAGAATGTATACAATGTGCTGATTTTATATAACTGGAATGCGTATATACCACGACAAATATTTTTCGTAGATAGGTAAATGAATGAATTGTAATATATGCATTTTTGTAAGTTTTCGGTCTTTAAATGCGGATGAATATTGGAAATACAAAAATCTAAGACAATTCGATAATTTTTTCCCATTGCTTATTTATATTATTCTTAGAAACCGTATTCTAGGAATATAGCTTTCTGGAATGATTATTAACTTTAGTTCATATTTAACGAAAAGGTACTAATATTTTTTTGGGATCAAAACTTATTCAAACGTTAATGTTAATAATTATTGGGTAGCTACTAACTTATATGACTATAAAATGAGATACAAAAAACATTTTTACACACACATACATACATACATACATACATACAGTATCGGGTTCCAAATGTCGCGATCCTCTCATTTCTGCCTAGCTATGTTTTTGCTAAGGACTTTCATAACTTAACACACAAACACGCCACAAACACACCTCGACACTCTCGACTCTCGACATTTGACCCTCGGATAAAACCTCAACCTGAATCTTAGTCTCCCCGGCTACCTACGACCACATCCATCCGCGTTCGAATTGTAGATCTATTTTGGCAGTCTTTCACCTGTCACTCTCTCTCGGATCTTTCTGTTGCGATTGCGTTCAACAAGCTTTACGCCACAGATTTTCCGTAGCGTCCACATTTGGACGGCATTAGTATATTTTTTTTATTTTAGTGTTTGTATTTTACAAAGATCACTAGTTTGCTTTAAAAACGTTTCGTTAGAAATGTAAACACTTCAGCTACAAATCTGAAAACATAATACTACGTCAAGTTGAATTTCAAGTATATAAAGGTCTCGGTGATGTAACAATGGATCGTTAATTAACATAAAATTTGAGGGTCGCGGCTGGATCCGACGCGCAAAGTGCTCAACTCGGAAGTGTGAAGACGTGCCTCTGGAGGTCTGGGAAGTTAGAACTGCCTGATTGGCTCCCATTGTAAACTCTCAATAGTCCATCTCGGCATCGGTAACCGAACTCTCTAACCTTATTGGAGTTTTTCATGCGGTTTTATTTGAAAAAAGAATTCGTATTTTTTCTTGAAGAAATCGCCAGTGCTTTAGAGTATTTCTAATTTAATCATAATTATTGATTATGATTAACTATAGATTACAAATGAGATGAATATAGTGTGATTATTGTTAAATACTTAATTATTAGGTTGAGGGTTTTTCCAGTTTTTTTGTAATGACTACATCAATATGACTGTTTATATAATGTTTGTCTCAGTTTTGTCCAGTATGCGACATACACAGCATTTTTTTTATTTTGTATCTATATTTTTTATATGAGAGGTCAGCGAACAGCACACTTTCTTCTGATGGTAAGAGATGTGGCATATTAACAGGGTATATGTAAGACTCATCAAATATATATTTAACGTTTTTAATCGATACCTCAGTCATTTCTAAACAGATTTTAAACATTCTTTCCAGATAATGAAGGACCAACGTAGAAGTAATATTAAGTTAATGTTACCACATTAATTGACTATCAATAAAAATTACCAATATCACATTGTACTCGTAATAAAGACTATAATATCATGTTAAACCTTTACTCCGTGTTTATCAATAAGCCGGTGAGTATATGATTTTGATGAGCTATCTGTACAAATAAATAATCGTTCACTCTACGCCACAAATCTAGTTTCAATTAAGTACTTGAAATTGTCTTACGTGTACGAAAATCACTTATGTCCATGTACGAACATGTTACATATTGAATTGAAGTTTTGCTGATACGGATCACCCAGATTAACTCCAAAGACGTAAACTAGTTTGTCATTGTGCAGCTTCATTCAACAGCCGTATGTTTAGTTTGGAGACAAAGTTTCTATGCGGTTTCCTCAAGGTAGTCAGACTATCGACTAAATCCTTTGGATGGGGTGCCGATACAAAGTTTCAGGTACGCGACGCATACGATATTCTACTTTGTAAATACGTCGTCTGAAACTTCGTACCTTGTACGAAACTTTTTGATGAGGTGAATTACTACCCGTCACCGAAAATTAATGAATGAATTAATGGACGGTTGAATGAATGAACTCTTTATTGTGCAAAAATAAATTTACTACAAAATAAATACATTAAAGTATTAACAACAGCATATGATTATAGTTTTATTATTAGTTTTTTAGCATATGATTATAAAATTTATTCCAATATTTTTTCTAAAATACGTAACTCTTTCAAGATGTCAAAATAGACCTAAAACTTCGAAGTATTTTTGAGATGTAGCAAAGAAACAAGAATTAACAGTAGGTATCTCAATACCCTCACTCAATTATTTTTTTAAATAACATAGTTATTATTATCTATTAAACGAAAATAAACACATTTTAGCACGAGATTTCTCCTATTCAAGTAATTTTCTCAATATTATCTTTTCTCGATATTTCGGCCTAGTTGCATAGGCCGTGGTCACGACGGGACAAATAAAATAAAAGAAGATCGTGAGTATCCCGTATAAATAATTAAAAATGTTAAGTGTAGTACAAGCAAACAAACTACATTCTTATAATAATTATCTTCTTAAAATTAGTTTCCAGATCTTTAGTACAGGAAAAGCTGTAGTTTAAAGTTGTATTAGACAAACGCTCGTAATGTAATATTTCATTCCGGAATTAGTTTTAAGGACCGAATCCTGGAAGTAGACATTCTTTATTCTTTAATGAGCGTTGAGTTTTACCATGTAATATATGGAATATGAAAATAAATCTCTGTTTTCCTTTCCAACAACCGTTGGGGACGAAAGGTTCTGGAGTAGCTGCCCCGCACCGGAGGACGTAGTGTTGGACGACCTCCCACCCAGTGGACTGAAAATCTGGTCAAAGTCGCGGGGAGCCGCTGGATGCAAGCGGCTGGTGACCGTGACTTGTGGCGCACTTTGGGGGAGGCCTATGTCCAGCAGTGGACGTCCTCCGGCTGATGATGATGATGATAAAGATTTCCTATTTCATTGTTGAAGCCAGTGCCTTTTATATGCTCAGGATATTTAGCTTATAGTATTTAAACAAAAGCTGACTGTAATTTAATGTGAATATAATAAATGCAAGTAAAATTTACATAGGTTGAACCTGACAGTTTTTCATCACTCGTGAACAGACGATTACTAGCAAAATCGTTTTTGTAGTGTTCATTATTTTAAGGAGAAAATTCTTACGAAAACAAAGTCCATATTCATAGTTGAGTTTACTAGTTCCAGCAACTGGCCTTTGTAGAGAGCCACCAGGAGCCACTGGCTTAGCTATTCTTGCCGCTATAATGACATTGTCATGTCCCGGTCCGTAGGGTAAGGCAGCCGGCTTAAACTACAATACTTATGACTTAAAACGTTATGGAACAAACCAAAAAAGAATAAATGAAATCGGACTACGCGTTTATGGATGATAGCCCAAATCATATATTGACCTATAACCTTCTTCCATAGCAACCACTTTAATAAACGGGATAAAATTATGTATAACCTTATTCACAGCATAAAGCCTACCTACCTGCCTAAGTTTTGTTACGATCGACTTGGTTGTCTGAGAGACAGACAAAGATTATTCATGGGCGCCGGCAGCAGGGTGCAAGGGGGTGCAAATGAACTCCTTGTCCGGAAAGAAAGTAGATAGAAAAAACTACCTGACTGAACTTACGGGAGAGTAATACTTTTCGAAAGTATGTATGTTTGTATGTTTGTGTTCGTATGTAAATATGTATGTTGGTATACATATTAATTTCAATGTTTTATATTGGTTAGTAGTATTTCAATGTTTTATATTGGAGATGAAAATAATCCTGGCGACGCCCATGACATTGTAATATGCTAAAAATGTGTTATGTAGCCCATTTTTAGTCAAATGGACCTTTTTTTAAATACCTTCAGTGTACAGAATTCACTCTTCTAAGTATATATTTAATATAGACAGATACAATTTGTTAACTGTTACAATAAAGCGTAGTAAAACTGCAAAATCTAACTTTAACTATTTTATAAGATCGCAAATTGACATTTTTTTAAAGTTAGTTAATGTTTCCGAAATAGCCCTACTTACATTTAACAACGTCTTACTAGTAATATCATTGTTTTACTTATTACATTCCATCATGACAAGTAAAAAAATTATTCATTATTAAGTACAACTCAAAAACCACTAATCGGATCATGATAAAACTAATATGGGACTACTTTGGAATCACGACCTAGGTATATTTCTAAAAAAGAACCATAAAATTCGGTTGACTATTGGTCGAGTAATCTTGTAGCAAACATACAAAAAATTTAAAAAGACATATTCAAATTGTGAACCTCCATCTTTTTTAGATTCAGTTCAATTTTGGTGTTAAATTAATATATTTTATCTCTTTAAATTTTTAGCTTGTGCTCTCTGCCTATCACTTTTTATTTTGTATTGTTTTTTTCTATCTTAGGTTAGCTGTAAAATATCTCTTAATTATAGATAAGCTCTTTAGTACCGTATTATTATTTGTATTCTTTTGCTGTTGATCTCTAATAAAGTGTAAAATAAATAAGCAAAAACTTTGGCAAGAGAAAGTTTCATATTTGTTACAAACCCGTAATTTGAGAGGCACCAACTGATTATAAAGATACGTATTGAAACCGTCGCGATAGCCAAATAAACTAGCCAACCACATCGATTACCTGTCATCGGCAGCCTTCCCGAATGACCGCGCCGAGACCATTCGATACGAGCCCCGATACATAATATCATATTTCTCTAATAAACGAAGTCATACCACCGTATAACTGGAAACGGGTTTAATAGAAACTGGCGGAGTTACGATAAATATCTCTGGCCAAATAATACGAATCTATATCTAAATACACTAGCTTGTTATATGAGTGTTGAGGTTAATGACCAAATCTCTCACGAATCTATCTCTAAATTCACAAGTTTAATATAATATGATTGTTAAGGCTAATGATACACATATATCTACACGCAAAATTAGTCACGAATCTATTTCTAAATTCACTAGCTTGTAATATGAGTGTTGAGGTTAATGATACACGCCATATCCTTCACTAATCTATCTCTAAATACAAGCTTGTTATATAGGTATGACTGTTGAGGTTAATGATACATATATCTACACGCCATATCCTTCACAAATCTGTCTCTAAATACACAAGCTTGTTATATGAGTGGTGAGGTTAATGATACATATATATCTACACGCTAAATCTTTCACGAATCTATTTCTAAATAAACTAGCTTGTTATATGAATATTGAGGTTAATGATACATATATATATCTACACGCCAAGTCCTTCACGAATATATCTCTAAATACACAAGCTTGTTATATGAGTGTTAGTTGAGGGATAGATACGTATCTTTACGCCACGTATCTGGTAGAGTAGGCAGAATATATGGAATGCCAAATGTTACAATCCTTACAGACCTGTCTGGCTTTGGAGACTCTTGACACCAGCCTAGGACAAAACCGGAGCGGTTTGATCGGAAAATTGCTACCTAGGTCTCCCCTTAGTACCTATATCTATCCACGTTCACATTGTATATCTTTTCTTATGATATTGGAAGGCAAATAAGCAGACAAATTTCCTGATGGTAAGAAATTCACGCAGCCTAGAGACACCAAAGGTGGTAATGGTGCGTTGCGAACCTGAGGCCGGGATGTTAGGCCTCGAGCAAAAGTAAGTTTACCGGCTACCTTACCCTCCGAACCGGAACACGTCATGACATTATGACGGCAGGAATAGGTAAGGCGGTGGTACCAATCCGGGCGAGTCTCTGCGAAACTCTACCACCTAGTATTTATGGAATAAGACGACAAACAAGCACACGGCTCTCCTGATGGTAAAAGACAACCATTACCTACAGACACAGACGATATAGATGGATCACTGTCCTGTGGCCAGATTGTTAGGCCAATGCGCAAGTCTGAGTAACCGTAGCCTGTAGTTCCGGAACATGATACTATCATTATGGCGGCAGGATGGTAGATCTCTACCACAGTTAGCAAGTGTTTTTTTCATAATGATCAAATAACCTATTCTTGCCTCTTAAAAGCTACCAGGCAGGAAGACACTAGGGTAGACGGTCTTTTCTACTCAGTGGACCAGCACCAACATGGATAGAAATGAAAGTGAAATGGCCGTAGATTCGCATTTGTTTTTTTTGCCTTGTATTTATCTACTATTTTTAGTAGATGATTTGCTTTACTTAAAAATATGCTAATAATTTAAAGGCGAAGCTATAAATCCCCTTTTTGGTCTTGTGGTCCAAGTTTTGTACTTGACGGTTCGTATCCCGGTTCTGGCAGCAAAAAAAAGCAAAAGAAAATTTGGTTTTTCCAATTTTCTAATTTAAAAAAATGTTGCTCGAGATTGGATATGTGACCGCTTGGCGATAGGGTTGCCACCTGTCACATTGTGGGACCTAGTGTCTTCGGCTAGTCGTGGCTGCCTCAGTTATGCCTCTGCCTACCTCTTCGGGGATATGGCCGTGAAGACGCTTTTGTTTAATTTACAGACGAAGCCAAAAATTCAGAATCAAATAGAATTCAGAATCAGAATCAGAATGTGAATAATCTTTATTCACATGAACCATACAAGTGGTATTTGTGCGCGTCAACATTTTTAAACTACCACCGGATCGGATTCCGATCCGATCGAATTTAATATTTTGTCAATAATTTCAATTTGAAGTACCTAAGTATTTCCATCGATTGTGTGGATTGGTATTCTGAGATAGTCTTTGATGATCTTAGTAGACGTTCAATTTTAGTTTCAAAGTCAAAGTTGTGGATTATATAGTTTAGATAGTTATTCGCCTATGTGGTATACCGGTCCGCTTGCTGGACTTGATTTCGTGAGGACCAGGGTTCGATATCCTGGTCAGGAGGTTTGTGATACCTATCACATTGTGACTATATAATAAGCTAATCGTGGGTTCCCTGCAGCTTGATACGGATGTAAACTAAATACCCTTATGAAATACGGGAAATAAAAAGATAAAACATTAACAGTCATAATATTTTTCTAACAATTTAATTTACTATTCAGTCAGTCAACGTCGCAAAAGTATAAAAAAACATTTGTATAGATGCTCTCCGAGTTACTTCGAATCAGATACGAATAGTATTCAGTTGCATCTCGCTGCAACCTACTTTTACTGTTGTTAATAAAATAACTGCACATACAACTTGCAAACGACTGTTATGAACTAACTTGAACATGTAAGCCATAACTTAGCTGATAAAACTCCTTGCAAACCTCGTAGCTACTTAGGTATTATGCATGCATATTTTATACACTATAAACTAAAAAAAAAGGTATCTTCACGCCCATATCCCCGAAGAGGTAGGCAGAGGCACAACCAGGGCACCTACGACTAGCCGAAGACACTAAGTGACACAATGTGATAGGTGGCAAGCCTATCGCCAACCGGGCATATTTCCAATCCCGACCATTATTTTTATTAGAAAATTGGAAAAATCCAATTTTCTTTTTGCAGGCCGACCCGGGATTCGAACCCGGGACCTAATGCAGTCAATTCCAACACCCGGACCACTAGACTTCAGAGGCGATAAACTAATATCAAACAATAATATGATATTTACTTCACCATTTACAATTTGCCGAATCATTTTCTTTCAATCAATTTTTGACAGCCTTGTTGGTTGAGTGGCTAGTGTACACGCCTAACTACACTGGCCAACCGCGAGGATAGGGTTCGATTCCCGATGTGTGCAGGCATTTGTGCGATAACAATTAGATATCTGCATTTCCGGGTCTGGGTGTTTATTAAATTTATTCTATTATCTATTTAAGTATTTCTATGTATTCGTACCGTTGACTAAGATCTATGACACAAGGATTTAATTTGTTGACTTTGGGGTTAGATTCAATATTAATAGGATTTCACACTGTTATACTTTAAATTATATTTACCACTTAGGTCATATACCAATAAAAAAGTAATTTCACACTGGTCCTTACATTAAATATTCCTCCTACGTGTTATACTAACAGTTGTTCCTTAAAAAGATATTCGTGATCAATTTAACTTCATGTTAAAACATAAATTGCTATTTATCAACATGCCGTGCATTATTCTAATACAATTTAATATCCCATAGCGAGGGTAAATTCGCGAAAACCAACTTGTTATTGAATTTAACGACTGAGTTTAAACAAATTATTTCCTCCACCTTATGACGTTCAATACTCCAGAGTCCTTGCCATGACTTGGTATAGATTATGTTCGAGAGGTTACGAGTCGAAATCTATGACACTTTTGGTCTGAAAAAGTGTTTCTCTTAGTTACCAATAGAGGCGCTGTTTAAAGTTATCTTACAAATAATTTACAGAGACGGTACTTGACAAGCCGTATAGCGCCTCTACTGGTAACTAAGAGAAATACATTCTTAAAACAAAAGTGTCATAAACTTCGACACTGACTTACCGAACGCAATCTATACCAACTCATGGTAAGGGCTCAAGGGGGTGATTATGTGTCTCAATTGCCAACTCAAACTGCAAAAGTATACGTCAAATGACGTCATTTGTGTTTGCTATCTCTACTGCATTTCTGTTGGTCACTGGAGATAGCAAATAAAACACGTCATTTGACAGCTATTTGATGTCAACTTTTCCATTTTGAGTGGGCAACTGAGTGACGTAATCAGCCCCCAGGACCACATAGAAACTTCTCGTTGATGGTTGAAGTTTTTTTGTACTTTTATTAAGAAGTCCATTCAACGCATACTTTTGTTTAGCACAAAGAATTGCCTTATCGCTCTAACTCGTGACACCAGAAAATTAAAAGTGCGCCGTCATGCTTAGGTTATCTCGGAAAATAGGGTGACTTTGCTCTTTAAAAGCGTAATTAATTGACATGTCGGCTAAGATGGACGCTTGGACCTGGGGTTGATAACTAGACTTATCTGTTTCAATATTTTATAACCATAACGAGCAACTTCTCAGTGCAACGAGCGTTACTTAACAGATCGTACAACCCACAAAGAAAAATCATATTTCACTTAGAATTTTAGGAAAAAATGTTGCACTTAAAAAATCAAATTGTCACGGCTTCAGGAACTAATTTTACTAAAGATCACAGATCAAACGGGGGAAGCGAATTTATTTATTTTACTTCTCTTTATAAAGAGAAGTAAAATGCGTTAAATGGGTAAATAAAAAATCTTAATTGCTTGATAACAATTGAATCTATTACTTAAACGTTTGCCTTATAAATAAAATGAATAACGTACGACATGATTTTTAGATTAAAAAAAATCCCAATGTTTCAATGTTTGCAGAAACATCATTATGTCTACTCGTCGTTTATAATAATAAAGAAATTAAATTAAATCAAGAATTGATTTTTATTACATGTGTTTAAAATAGCGATCTGCCGCCTAACTATTTCTGCCACCATAACGACAGTGTCATGTTCCGGTTTGAAGGGTAGTGTAGTCTTTAGACTTGCACAATAATTACCCTAATACCCCGGTCACAAGATAATAACTATTCCGCAACTTCTAAGGTGTCTATAGGCTACGGTTTACTCTTACCATCAGGAAAGGCGTGTACTTCTACAAAACATTTACCTACATCCGATCCTGCTACCCCGAAAATAAGCACCAGTGAAGAAAATAACAAGTTTTTCTCACCTCCATGATGTAACAATCAAAAATAAATGGGTTTACTCTTCATTATAGAATATAGATTTCGTTATTTTCGTACAGTGTAACTATACTTTTATGTATTTAGAAGGACACTGTCAAGCGACTTTTCGAAGTTAATTTTCTCGTATTTGCGGTCATTCACCAGTAAAAGTTCGAGTAGTTTTAGCAAAAAACAAATAAAATGTTTTCAAACTTTTAGATACTCTAGCAGTATTTCGCCAAGCGAGACCGTTAACAGTCCAATTACAATACGTAAAAAACGTAACCACTCGTATCTGCGAGTCCTCGTATAGTTAAAGTACGTATCTAACTCATATTCTTTTTGGGGTTCCGTTTTTAATAATGTGAACTGAATAGACGTTTAGGTTTTTTAACGTACCTATGTGTTGAAAAATATTAAATGTAAAACTTATATCTTTATGAAGCCGTAGCTGATTGGCAAGTAGAAAAGGACGAAGAAGAAAGTTACTTTTTTTTAAAAGATAATGTAAGGCAAACAAGCAGACGGATTTCTTGATAGTAAAAAATTCACGCCGCCTAGAGACACTGAAGGTGGTAATGGTGCGTTGCCCACCTGAGGCCGGGATGTTAGGCCTTGAGCAAAAATAAGTTTACCGGCTACCTTACCCTCCAAACCGGAACACGTCAACGGCAAGCATTGGACGTTATGGTGGCACCTATTAAGGCGGTGGTACCAATCCGGACGAGTCGTTGCGAAACTCGAGTAGGATGTCACGGTGCTAGTGACGGTAAGCCTATGCTCGCCTTTTACGAGCTGCCTGGCAGGAAGGCAGATGGTCTATTCTGCGAAGGAGCCCAGACTTCCACCACTGCTGAAGTACGTCTGTAACAACAGAATATCACAAATGCATTATTGACTGCAACGAAACGTATACGCTTTTTTAATTAAAGTGTAGTGAAATTTATACCTATTATACTAGCTGTTGCCCGCTGCGTGTTCGCCTGGTTAATGGTCCCACATGATCATATTTTCGGAATAAAAACTATCCTATGTGTTAATCCAAGTTACCATACACACATAGAGGTGTGTGCCAAATTTCATGAAAACGGTTCTGCAGTTTTTACGTGAAGGAGTAACACACAAACATATAAACTTTCGAATTTATATATTAGTAGGATAATGTGGGTAATGATTATTTTAAATTTGTATGTCAACAATGACGGAATCTGCTGTCTTTGTCGTAATGTAACACCTGAATGTAAGTACCACAATCCAAGCAAATAAACGGGGCCGGATTTAAACTCAATGCCGCCCCTGGGCACCGGAAAAAAGGCCGCCCTATTACTAGAATTTTACTTAAGGGAGAAATCCGTGTAGAAAGACGTTTTCATGCTAATTTTTTATTATTTTTTTATAGATATTTTATTGACAGATATGAGTAGAGTGATTATCATTTTGATAATATCTTAAAAAGCACCCCACGCTTTTTTAAAATATTTTTTTATTTACAATATTATTAATTTATATTTATTGAAATTTTTAACACCATTCTTAATTTAAATTTATTAAAATTTATTTTCTATATTTTGTTTTATTCTGATATGAGTAGAGTGATTATCATTTTGATAATATCTTAAAAAGCACCCCACGCTTTTTTAAAATATTTTTTTATTTACAATATTATTAATTTATATTTATTGAAATTTTTAACACCATTCTTAATTTAAATTTATTAAAATTTATTTTCTATATTTTGTTTTATTATTAGTTTGATTTTCTATAAAAACGTGTTTTGAGTTTTTTAAACTATTATTTTTTTTACTTTTTAGTTTGGTTTATTTATAAAAGCGTGATTTTTTAGTTTCTTTAAACTTTTAATTTGTTTTGTAGAATTAAAATTCTCCTTAGTATTTAAAAAACAAAATTTTCAAAAAATCGTTTTTTTTGAATATCTTCTAAATGGCTTCTTGACTAATTCCAAAAACTAATAAGCTCTTAAGTTTAAATAAACACGTCGATTGACATCAATCCCGTTAAAATCGGTTGATTCGTTCGAGAGTTATCAAAAACGAAAAATTTCGAAAAATTATTTTTTCACACAACTTCGACATTTCTTTTTGGATCGTTTTTGACTGAATAAAATAATTATTAGAGTCCAAAAAAAATTGGTTGATTGATTATCGTTGTCGAAAGAATCCGGAAAAAATTAATTTTTCAAATTTCCCTAAGATTTTCGGTTCGATCAGTTTGTGTTCAAAAGTTTATCATAGATTCTGAAAAAGTGCGTGGAATACTACCAACCGCGTGAAAATCGATTTATTAATTAAGAAATTATTGCACAATATAAAAAATATTGTTTTATTAAACTTCTTTTAGCCTTTTGAGCTCGAAGATTTCAAAAGGATACAAAAGCTATTTCTTTGAGGTTGGAGAGCTCAAAATGACACACAAATTGTGTTTTTGAGCTCGAAGTATTCAGAAACGTCGTAAGTGCAATTTGACTTTCATTTCATTTCATTCATTAAGGTATGGAATTGGTGGGAAATTACAGGGATGGCCTTTAAGGTCAATCGTTTTCCAGATTTTTTTAATTCATTGATTGTTAAAGTTGATGTCTTAAAAAATGCAAAAAATAATTCCGAGATATTTCATTTTTTTCAAAAATAAATACTAATTAAATTTCTTTATTTCCAGGAAATAGAAAAATGGGTTATTATTTGAAAACTCCAAAGAAACAAATTTATTAAATCATTTTGATTATTTTTTTTACTAAAAAAGTGTCAAAATTATAATTTAAGTATAAATAATGAATGAATTGAATTTTTTGAATTATCATGTAAACAACAAATTTTAAAAATAACAGAATTAATTAATTATATTGGCGAATCTCGATAACACTAAAAAAATTGTGTGTGTACTTATGTACACGCGTTAGAAGTTATACTTCTTCGGCGTAATAAGATAAAAATATTTTTAAAAATTTTATCTTTTGCCTTATTTTACATTTGTAGACAAAAATGACACTAACCATAGAAATAAAGAAATATTGTGAATACAGTTGTCAGTTCTCACGCAAACATACGTAGATGTCCTTACTTTTACTTTGTTGGTACCTTTTTTTGAAAAACTAAAATGTTATCTATAGCTAACTTCATCATGTCGGTTTTTTGTGACGGTGTGCGCGCCCATCGTAAAAATTTACCCTCATCATTTTTTCCTAACGCTCCAAAAGAAGTATAACTTCAAAAAAATTATCACTTTCAAAATTTTTACTATAAGACTTTTACTATAAGACGAGGTTGAATCTTGGCGTACTTTACTTCGTCTTTATTAATGAGACGGACGGTGTGCCAAATTTCATACTCCGCCGTCAGCGCAATTTTCGTTAAATGGGGTCCAAAGTTTTTGCTTCACATATTAATATATACATAAGCAATTAGCGAAAAAAGCACATGGTAAGAGACAACTGTGGCCTTTAGACACCATAGATGTTAAAAATGTATGTTTAGTGGCCGGAATTGTGCAAGTCTACTTACTACTAGACCGAAACATGACAAGTCAATCATAGGCAAGGCGGTGGATCGCTGTTGAGTAAAAGGGAATGAGAGGTACCAATAAAAGAGAAAAAATATACGAGCAGGTTCATTACAGCCGATAAGCATGAGCGACATAATATGTATCATCGCTTTGCGTGTAACGTTGCCAGGCGTCCGAATGAAGCCGAACACGGACAGGCTTTTTGGTTGCATGTCCGGCCTATTAGAGCGTGTCCGGGTTTTGTTAGGCTTTTTACATTTCATGAACGACCAAGCGCCGAGCACGGCCGAGCGCAGGCGACGAGAGTCGAATGTCGCGTCAGTCAAGAATTTAACAAGATTTATGATAATAAAAAGCTTGTTTTTACATACATATTATTTTGTTGTACCTAAAAAATGTCCGGCCAAACTGGCTGGACTGTCCGGCTTTTAGGTTTGGCGACCTGGCAACCGTATTTGCGTGAGACCGAGAAAGATAAAAATATCGACCGAGGTACATGTACTTCTGGCAGTGAAAGTTGGGATAAATATTTAGACATCTGTGAGCGCGTCCACTTGTTTGAGGTTGGTTTAATACTCAATAGCAAAGAATATAAATACTCTTTAACAAGAGCTCAATAGTCTACTCAGAGGACGCACCATAGACTTCGCGACTTCGTTTACTATTTAAGTATTTGAATAATAAACTAACAACATATTTAAGTACCTATCAATTTGTGATTATTTTTTGTTTACTGATTTACCTTTATCATAACATCACAAAGTACATTGAATAGTAGGTCTCATAACATGCTTTATTCACAAACGTGCACATATTCCATTCCGGACAATGTATTTATTAGAAAATTGAAAATACATGATTTCCTATTTTTTGTTACCCGTCCCGGCTATTGAACCAGGGACCTCAGAAAATTAAGTCCGAAGATGGACCAATATAAAATAAATTATAGGCGACAAAAATTTATTTTATTTATTGTAAGACAGTAGGTACCTACCAAAAACTTTAAGTACGCTCAACGTATTAAGTCACAGGCTAATTCTCATTTTTCAAAATTGCTTTGAGCCGCGGCCAGGAAGTTACATTTCTACTGTAGGTTGCACTTCTAACAAAGAAGTTCTTTGTTAGGATTGTAACCTCCATTAGGTAGTCTGTAACTTCATGATCAAAATATAATATATTATCGCAACTATATTTCTAAGTGTTATTTAATTTGTATTTCTTGTGTTAAAACAACTTCCCATTATATCGTCAAAGAGAATACAATACTACGTAAGATATATCGTTTTAATACGTACAAAATGGGAAAATGTAACAGGAATTTAATATCGCATAATGATTAATGTTGCCATGTTTATAAAAGAAGAACTACAAGCGACGCGCCGATGGTGTAACTGTCAATTTATTTTGTTCTCTGTTTTGCGAAAAAATAGAATTTATGTGTAAATTGTGTAAAAAGTGAGCCTTAGTTAAATTATTTAATAATACAGGTAATTTCAATAACATATCACTAAACATTTGTCTTATAATTTGTTACAGATGCTTACTAGAAGATAGAAGTGATTAGAAATGGACCAACAGTTTTCATTGTCTTGGAACAATTTTCACGGGAATCTAAGCAAGGGTTTCGCCGGTTTATTAGGGAACAGTGAATTTGTGGATGTAACAATCGCCGTTGAAGGTCATTTACTCCAAGCTCATAAAGTAATCCTTTCAATATGTTCTCCTTACTTCAAGAAAATGTTCCAATTGAATCCATGTCAACATCCTATAGGTACGTACTGTTGTCTTTGTATTTGGTCTGCTATTTTTCTTGTAAGTTTTTATTAATTTTGTTTACATTTTACAGTGGTCCTAAGGGATGTTACTCACAAAGCTATGAGAGATTTACTGCAATTTATGTATCATGGAGAAGTGAGTGTAAAACGTGAGGATCTCACTAGCTTTATAAGCACGGCAGAAGTATTACAAATTAAAGGACTGACTAATAAAGATGTAAGTTGACTGTATTATTTGATTTATTATTGTTGCTGTAGTTTTTTAATTTTTAATAATCTTATAGGTTACTAGAAGAGCATTGTTGATCAATTTTCATAGTATATACAGAGTAACTTTAAAAGCACTGGCAAAATTTTATTATAAGAAGGTATAAGCATAAATGGTAGTGCGGTTTTAAATATTGTTGCCAAATTGTAATATTTACTTTTATTAACACTAGTGAGCGCCCGTTGATCGCAATTCGACCATAATAAATTTGAATATCTTGTTGATAAGAACACCATCTTCATTTCTCAAAACCAACTAACTACTTTGCTTCCAAACTGTATGGTGTGCCATCTGTGATCTTTTATCTTTTTCATCAATACCAAATGTATTTATTGTATTGTATGTTGCCAAATTTCATATTCTTCTGTTTCTACAGGATGTCTGATTGACTAGAGCCCTAAGTGTATTGACCACATGTAGTTTTCACTTACCTTCGAGTTTATGTCCAGGTCATCAGTCTTTCTAAACACATATTTAAAATGTACTAGTGGTCGCCCATTGGTCGAAATCCGATCATAATAGTTTTAAATATCTGCATTGATCAGAATGCCATCTTCATTTCTCAAGACCAACTACTTTGTTTCCAAACTTTTTAGTGCTCCTTCTGTGATCTTTTATCCTTATCATCAATATATTTGTTTGTGTGTGTAAAATGCATGGTAGTGTCCGTAATGTTTTATTTATTGATTAAATGTACTTTGTAAGCGCTATCATTAAAAATATTAGTGTTCTGCACTTCTCTTACATATAAACTATAAGTGTGCAAATTTTATGCTCCTGCATCAGCGCAATTTTCGTAAAAAGGGGTCCAAAGTTTTGGTGTCACGTCCGCAAAAATAGTTTACTTGTCACTCAACATCATACCTAATATGAGTCATGATGTTGCCAGCCTGCAAATGGGACTGCCCCTGTTGAAACCAGTTTTATTCTGCTTTACACTATAACTACGCAACTTAAATTTTGCGTTGGATAAAAATTGTAAATGTATTTTTGTTTATTTTTTCGTAGATAGAAAGTTTTATTGATTCTGAACCATTAAGGTGTAGGTTAGGGTTATATGATGATATGGTATCAAACAAAAAACTACAACATTATTTAAAATTTTATGTTGTCTATTGAGAAATGTGTAAAACAGCACTTCATATTTTAAATTTGAATGAAACCATCACTAATTTATTTCAAACTTTCTTGTCAAAATTGGTTCCTTCAGTAAACAAGCACAAAAAAAAGATAAAGAAATAAAAATTAAAGAATATTGAATATCCTCTTATTACTTACAAGTCAATTAAAATATTATTCAAGTATTTTTTTTAAAAGCTTGCAGGCAAATTCCTGCTTTTTTGTTTGCTTTTTTTTAAAGGCAAAAATCAACAAACAAGCAATGGACTCTCCATATGGTAACAGATAGCCATGACCTATAGATATAGGCAAAGTGTTATAGATGCATCTCTATACTATAGCGGAGAGAGTTAGGCCATGTGTGCAAGTCTACCTGCTGCCTTACTTTTGGGACCGAAACATGTCACTGTCATTAAAGATGAGTGAATATTGTGGTATAAGAACCAGATGAACGTATCTACATTTAGTAAATTTTACAGGAGAGCAAAAATACTACGGGAATTCGTCACTTCAAACTTTACTAGCTTATTAACAGAGATAATACACAGTTGGCGATAAAAAAAATATATTGATATGTTGTCCTACTATTGGAGCACTAAACAATAAAAACATTGCTTTGTTTACAATGCAAAGATACTATAATTATTTTTTTGAAGATACGCTCATCTGGTTCTTATACCGTGATATGTAAGGCAGTGGATCCCTACCCAGACTAGTTGCAGCTTTACATTATTCCACCAGTGTTCTTGTTTATGACCCATTTAGCCTTAGCTTGCCTCTTTTGAGCTGCCAGGCAAGATGGCATATCTATTTTAAACAGAGAACCCGGACAAACACAGATATGACTTTTGATATTCTAATCATATATTTTGTTTTTGTAGACTGAAGAAGAGGGATTTGAAATTGAAAAAGAAAATCAAAATGATGTTTCTGGTCCACCTAAAAGTCCAGACAGAGAATCATGTTCCGATGTATTTGACTCACCTCCCAATGAAGCACAGGAAAATGATGTAGGTCTAAAACAAAGAGATTTCATTGAAAAGCTCCAGAGGTTAACTAGTTTAAAAAGAAAATCAGATGAGTTTCTTCAACAAAATTATTATTCAGACCCCCAAACACCAGACAAGAGAACAAAAGTTTCTGAGAAACCGGCTTACATTAAAATTAATCAGTTACATCAAAAAAATTCTTTCGACAATGTCAAGAATATATTTGAAGAGAACTCAGTAAATATTACAAAATCACTAAATACATCAATATCTAAAGTCAGTGTTGAACCTGATGTTGAAAAAATCCCTAATAACCCTACAGATAATGCTCTTGAATTGAAAACGGAATGTGATGAAACTGACATTATTGTAAATGATCCAGCAGTTTCTACGACTCCAAAGAATTATGATAGTTTGAGAGAGGGAAAGAAAGTTTCTGTAGCCCTGGAATATCAGTCACCACAAGACAGTAAGTATATTTTAATTCTTCAATAGCAACACCAATTTTGTTTAGTTAGTAGTGATAAGGCTTCATGCACATAAGCGTGGCAAAAAAGAAATTAGGAACCAGAAATCATAAATATTTAAAATAAAAACTGGTGTTTAGCAAACTAAAACCAGACTTTCCCCTTCACTCTCAGTTTAAACCGTAACCAAATTTTACCTAAACATGTTACAAATTTCTATTGATACTTCTATAGTCTCCTTATACACATAATTCTTCAGTCATACCTACAGCCTGTTACATAGGTAGTATAACTAGTAGTTTTTTATGAATTAAAAAGACAATCATTAAGTACACATATGTAACATAATAATTTTTAAATAGTATATACCTAATATAATAAACTAAATAAATACCTAGCCGAGTACCAGATATCAGCAAAAGTCGTTGAGTATCATTTAGAAATTCATCAAAACAGGAGTTTTAGTGTGGCCGATGGCTTTAGTGTGGCCACTTGTTGGTCAAAACCGTACAATGAGCCAAAATTTTAGATCAGAACCCGTATAATAATAGCAGTACTGCCTTTAAATTATTTAAATTGAAAGAAATATATTTTATTCTGAAAGATAGAATACAATAAGATTGTTTATTTCACCATCAGTTTAAACAAACTTGAATTAATGTTAAAGACAGCTTTATTATTGAGTATTTACGAAGAACAAACTCAATAACTTATCCATTTCCTTCAGTTTTGTAGATTAACCCAGTTTTATTAATTTCAACTATTGGTACAGAGTATGTATTGAGATGACTCAACTGGGTTGGACCCACCATCCATCATTACTCATTCCTGGCAATTTGTTGTTAAGTGCTTAGTAAAATTTCTTATATATCTTGCTTAAAAATAGGGTCCCAGGTTTTCAAACTCAAATTATTTTTATTTTGTAGGTAAATTATCTTACACCTAAAACAAGTCATGGTTTATGTTACTTACGTAAATAATGTTCTCCATACAACACAAATATCTATAACATAAAATAAACTTGACATGACAAAACTTAACATTGCTTATTTTATCAGTAACCTACAATCAAAGGTACAACCACAGAGTGGTTATTAATACTATGATAAAATTAAAAACATAAAGTTTTCCCCAAAAATGAGGAAAAATATATAAATTAATAGGTAACTGTATATTTAGGTATATGTATATATAGGTAGTTGTAATTTTTTATTCATATTTCCACACACAAGAGGTTTAATATCTTAATTTTATTTTGGAAATTTAAACACTACTTTAAATATCCATTATAGCAATGAATCTCATAAAAAAATTATTATCATTATGTATCGAAATTTTAATTTACATAAAAAATATATTAATTTATGACATGATGAAACAAATTTTATTATTTGCTTTGAATGAGTAAAAATCCTCGATTGTTTAATAAGCACTACCTTAAAAAAACACCAAAAATGCATTGCAAAATATATTGCTGTTTACAAGTAGCACTAGTACTTTACTTCTTGGCTTATTATCATTACTACCATATTTTTTTAGTTAATTGTATACATTTATTTATTTCAAATGCAATTAACATTTTCAAGCTTTCTAGCATTTTATGCTTCTCATAATTAGTAGATTGTGTTGAAAATGCAATCATTTATTAATCATTATTTTTATTGTTGTTTTCTGTTGCAATATCTTCATGCTATGAAAACACGATGGCATTTTCAACATTCTATACTATTTTCCGGTATTTTTTGACTATATGTTTATTGAAAATGCCAATCGTGATTTCAGATTGCACCGGTCTAAATGCACTCTTTATGGATCTAAAAAACTTAGTAAATGGTAAATTTACTAATAATTTATTGGTGAATGGGAATGAGGAACCTTTACGGAACATTACCGAACATCGATTAACTACAATACCTCAAAAAGAAGATGGAAAAAAGAAATATCCACAACGTTCATGTAGACTTTGCTGGCGTGTAGGGAAAAGGCGTGATACTAGATTTATGTGCAGCACCTGTGAATTGCCGTTTTGTAAATCACCATGCTTTGAAATACACTTCAACGATATGTTTAAAGTGACATCACAACTACAAGGAGATTATTATGCTACCTAAATATACGCTTAACTGTATGCTTCCTACTCCTTAAGGAGTATTATTAGGTTTAATAAAATGTAATATTTTTATATAAGTGATACATAAAATTTTAAGAATCATAGATTCAAAAACATTGGGACCAAATTTTAAATGTGGTTGATTCCAGATTTTAAAGTATATGCCTATTAAAATCACAAATAAAAAGTAATCTAAATACATATTATAATAAATATTTATAAGCACAAAAGCAACATGACCTGTGATAAATCTAAGAATCTACTCTGTGCCAATTTTGTCATTTTTTCAACTGAAAATAATTAACTTTCTGTTTTCAACATATTTTGTGCCATTTAGTCCTTTGCCATATTATCAAAAGACTTTTTATTGCTCATATTCTAGTCTATTTATTGTATTATCATAAGAAGTAACATAAGATTATTTTCTATCGAAATTATTTGTGCTCATATAAGCTTTTTGTAAGAATTTTTATATAATATTTTGATCTCTATTGATATCTTTTGCTATATTTTTGAAGTCACATTCCTTGCATTTTACAATTTAAAATTGGCTTTGATATTTAAATAAAAAAAAGCAAAAAAAAAATATTTTTTGTAATTTTGTGTGATGAGTGAAGTTACTATGAGTGTGTTTTTTTAAGCTTATTAAACTGTATAAAAGTTTATTTTTTGTTTGCTTGAGTCTCTACTATATTCTGTACAAATGTCTCAACCCCAAAGTAAGCAAATTATACCAGGGATATAACAGTGTGGATTGAAAAATACTCGGCCTAACATGGATCTGTAGAATTCTAAAAATCAAATCTACCCTTATTATTTATTTCAGTTCAAAGTCTGTTTGTTTGCCCTCCATTATCATAAAAAAGAGAGTAGTTAATTGTGTGAAGTTTGAAACGCGTGCAATAATTAGTTGTGATTTTATAAAAAAAATAACAAAGCAATGGGACATACCTACATTTTGCAAACGGAGCAAATCGAAAAGCCGCAGCATGCCGTCATTAAGTGCCTCCATGAGAAGAGGCTATCACCGAAAGCCATCCATGGCGATATGGTCAGTAGGTACATTAGGGGATTCTGCTCTGTCTTATTCATCCGGAAAAAAATGGATACCAGAATTTGAGCATGGCAGAGAGTGAAAGATGAACCCTGATCTGGGAGGCCTTCGACGTCCACTACTGACGAAAATATTAAAAAAGTACTTGATTTTTTCATGGGAGACCTCAAAGTAAAAATTAAAGAGATAGCCGAGATTATGGGGATCTCTTAAGAACGAACTCAAAATGTCATAGTTAACGAATTGGGTTTCCACAAAGTCTGCAAGGTGGGTTCCGCGATTACTTTCAGTTGAACAAAAAAGGACGTGATTATGTCACGTGACTGTTTGGAGTTATTTAAAGCCGATGCAGATGATTTTTTAATCGTTTTGTTACAATGGACAAGACATGGGTTCATTACTGTACAACAACCAAAATAATGGAGAGGACCAAGATCACCATCCCCCAAAAAAGGCTAAGGCGTTTTGGATTCGAAGGGTGTGATTATGATTGATTACCTTGAAAGGAGTCAGTCTATAAATTCTTTGAATTGAATTCTCTGATGACTAATGTGTCTTAGTACGTCGTTTACAAGAGGAAATAAAAGAAAAACGTCCAGGAATGCTCAGAAAAAAAGTTTCATCAAGATAACGCCCGTCTTCACACGTCTGTGCAATCAATCACTTAAATCCTCAATTGTGGCTTTGTACTAATACAGCATCAGCCTTATTCACCTGATCTGGCACCGTCAGATTTCCTTCTGTTCTCTAACCTAAAAAAACACTTTGGAGGTCAAAAATTTTCAAACGATTGTCAAACGAGGTCAAATCAGGAAGGAAACTAAGAAATATATTTTTTTTAATGGAAGATGTCATAAGTGCATCGAAGTTGATGGTAATTACGTAGAAAAATAAAAATGTAACTGATTCAGTATGTGTTTATTTTCTTGGTTAGGCCGAATAATTCTCAATATAGGGAGAATTGAAAAGTATGCTTGTATCAAGGGAGTTATTCAATGATACTTATTTTTAGAAATGCTTGCATAGATACCAGAATAAATTTAATAAACACCCAGACCCGGATTTATATTAGTTTAGACATGTAAAAGTCCGTCATAAAAATGTCTACACCCGGCCGCGTCGGGAGTCAATCCCGAGCCTCGTGGTGAGTCGGCGCAGTAAGACGTGTACGCTAGACCCTCGACCAACGAGGCGGTCAAAAATTATAACACCCCTTTTGTCCTTCTGAACTTAGTACACCGACACATTTACTTACTGTGCAGACGAGATAATCAGACCAAATATCTGCTGTAGATCTAGGTTTTTTGGTTCTGTAGGGTACATACAGGTTCCTCCCACAGGAACATTTTTCGGCGTAGGCAACAGCTAGTATAGATATAGATTTGTAAGAGCCCATTTAAGTTGCCCGACTCTTTACCTCTTGTACTACCTAGTCAACGCCAACACCTGATCAAGAAATTTTAGCGCCATCGAGAGGAAAGTTGGTTACAGTTTTTTCGTAATTATTAGATTTCGTGTACATATTCCCCATTACTTATAAAACTTACGCGCCCGTTGATCTGGTGTGTAACTTAATTTTTTGTTAGCAAAAGTGAAGTTACACACCAGCTCAAAGGAGACTTGAGTAAAATTAGTTAATATTGTTTAACAAGCGAAGTATTCATGAAGAAATTAGCATATCGTGTGCTTTCTCGGTGCCTCCAAATCTCATTCTAATCGTCTTATTAACCTTTTAAACGCCATGTGATGAAAACTAATTAATAGAATTGAAAACTAAGACATACAATATCTAGCTCGCACTAAAAATAAGAGTGTTTTTTTCTATTTTTAAAATTATTTCAATAAAGGATTCTCAACAATAGTTATAAATAAATATAAAATAAACTGCATTTTGTCTTATTATATTTTCTGCGTGATGAAAGCCAGCAACAAACTATTAAAAAGCTCTCTTTTAAATGATTTGCGGTGGAGGCACGAGTTAAACATGCTACGGCGGTCAAAAGGTTAATAAACATGGACTAAGATAGGAGTAAAATTATGTTGATATTATAGTCCAGGGGTGGGCAAATTCTTTTGAACGCGGGTCGGTAAATCAAAAAAAATCAAGTGGCGGACCAGTAAATTAAAATTAATCTTGTGGCAGGCCAGTCAATTAAAACACCTAAAAACAGCAGTAAATATTATGACTACAAAGCGTATAAAGATAATATTATGAGGCATTTTTTTATTTTACAATCCTTTATTAAAATAAAATCTATTTATGAAGTCTTTAACATATAAAATACGCAATATATATGTTTGAAGTATCGATTCTGTATCATAATTGTTCAAATTTCAATAGTCTTTTAACATTTCGACCAATATTTTTTTAAGGAGGTTCATATTTTTTCTAAAAAAAAACCTCGGCGGGCCGGATTAAAACCTCTCACGGGTCGGATGCGGCCCGCGGGCCGTAGTTTGCCCACCCCTGTTGTAGTCTGTATCACATTGTAATATAGACTATACCACACGGTTGAACCTTGAAGTAATTTACTCCATGTTTATTAATAAGTAGGTAAAAGCTTAGTAAAGATGCAACCGCTGCACCCAAGTCCCTGATATATGACTCTTTTACGACTTATGACTATTTTTGAATCGCGCATTAGGTAATAATTTGATGCAAATTATACTTGACTAATAGCTGATGCTTACGCTCATCCTAAAAGCTACCTACTTACCTATCTTCACGCCAATTCCCTAACGGGGACGCAGAGAGTATCGAAAGCCAAATGTCATGATCCTTGCAGGCCTGCCTAGCTTCCTTCATTTTCCATACCCTTTTCATACAAACACGCCTGTGTCGGATCCTTGACACCACCCTCGTATAAAACCCGACCATGATCGTAGAATAAAAATTAAAATATACTCTTATTTAATTTTCAGATGCACTATCCTTGGTAATTAATGGATCCTGCGACAGCCATCTTCCAGTTCGATATAAATATATTTATAGCAGAAAAGGACATAAACAGTTAGTGCATATGAATTTCGTGTATACAAAACATTCTACCACACACGGAAAGACTTCTTGGAGATGTGTGCAGTATTTCTCCTTAAATCGGTGCCCTGCCACCGTTGAAACTATAGACTCTATGATATATGCTGTCAATCATCAGCATAACCATGAAGATTGTTACGAGAAACTGTCTAGGAATAATATATATGAAATGAACGTTGCTACCGATTGATCTGTTAGATGAGAGTAGTATGTTCAATGATTTTGCCAGTGCCACTATTGCGCAGAGAAAATTGGTCATTGACCCCGTAGCTGAGTCATTATTTTAGGTCATTCACCTCTCGAAACTACTAAACTATTTTTGGGCGCCAAAATGGAGTTATGATCCAGCGCTGTCTCATTGAATGTACTTTAAAACTTTTTTGTTAATAGGTAGTATATTAAATTACTGCTGGAATAGTATTAAAATCATCTTAAATTTTATCGTCACGCTTATGTCCTCGAAGTGGTAAGCACAGATATAACCAGGACACCCACTTTCAGCCCAAAGGTACTTAAAGTCGCATAATGTGATAGGCGGCAAACCTTTACTAACCGTGCATGTTCTGGGCAACGTAGTTTTTATTGAAAAATTGTAAAACGGATGCGACTTTAAAACGAGATTATAAGCAATGACCCACAAATTAAGTCAATAATACCCGACTTCGTTCGTTTGTTCGTACTTACACAGTTGATTTTTTAAATATTTTGAGGTTTACTTTAGCTACAGTAGTAGGGTTAGTTATCACGAAACGTCTTCTTAAAAAGATGATAATTGGAACAGACATCAATTACATATTACAACAATATTGTGTGGATTTATGTTGGGAATAAAATCTGGAATTGCTGAACCGATTTTAATAAAATTTCGTTACAAGATTTAATCTATCCCAACTTACAAGATATAATAGTTTTTATTTTTTAACCTCAACAGATTACCACGATTGACTAAATAGTTTTAATATGTAGACGAAGCCGTGGCCTGACAGTTAGTGTTTTTAACATTAACTGCCATCAATTTGTAAAATATTTTTAAATCAACTGTACCTTTATTTTATTGTCTGTATAATTATTGGCACTGATTTTAAATTGTTTGAATATAGATTAAAATTGAACATACTACGAGAAAATAATAAAGTTCCTAATATTTTTCTTCCCAATACGTACAAAGAAGTTCATAACGAATCTTTAGTATTATTGCGAGCAAAGAATTATCTTTCCTGTATTATTATAAAAACCCTTGTAATCTAGTCACGGGAAATGGTATTTTATTTTTTAAGTAAACCATCTTATGAAGAATGTAAATGATAGGATTAATGATAATATTAACAATTTATTTACAAATATTAACAAAAAATAAATATTAAGTTTTCGCTAGTTTGGTTTGTATTTTTTTGGAATCCAACATGGCTGCCATTCTTTTCCTGGGTCTGTGTTTTTTGTTGAATCCCACTCCTGTAAAATACACAAAATAAATTAACTAACGGCGTGCCATAGATTAGAATATTTTGTTTCCTTTCTGTTATTTCGAAATATTATAGTCATAAAACCCAAAGGTATTCATGGTAATTTGGACATTAGTGTTTAATAAAGCCTTTTGTGCAAGTTAACCGGCTACTCTACCCTCCAAACTGGGACACGAAAATAGGGATCACTGACGTTATGACGGTAAGAAACTGTATTCATAGGGGAGCCCAAGAGAGGATTTGAGCAGTGACTCAGGCGCGTCAGAAAACAGTGTGGGGAGAAATCTTATACCATTACCATTTACACACCATTAAAAGGTCCCTTAAAAGTTTTAAAGTTAAAACTAACCGCGTATAGTATACACATTACACACACAATATTATACATATGTCTACTAACTGCTGCCCGCGTGATCCCACAGGAACATTATTTCGGGATAAAAACAATCCTATGTGTTAATCAGGTAACCCTCTTTGCGTGCACCAAATTTCATGTAAATCGGTTCAGCAGTTTTTGCGTGAAGAAGAAACAAACAGACAAACTTTCGCATTTATAACATTAATAGGATATTCGTCCTGCTAATATTATAAATGCGAAAGTTTGTATGTTTGTTTCTTTGTTACTCCTTTGCACAAAAACCGCTGGGATCATTAGCCACAAGGGCAACAGCTAGTAAAATAAATTAATGTGGAACCAATACGGCCAAATTCAACACCTTGAATAAGTAATTTAACTCGTACGAGAAGCTTATCGACCAAAGTTCAGTTTGGCAACACCCCCAGTCTCAAGTTTTACGACTATGTGTATTTCTTCCCATCTGGGAATCCGTTAGTTTTTTTTTCCAAAACACACATCAAAAAGCATCTTTTGGTAAGTACATTCACGCCCGAAGGTTTAGTCTCCCCGAAGAGGTAAGCATAGGTACAAGTATGGCACTAACGTTTAGTCAAAGGTACTGCTAAGTCCTACATGTGATAGGTGGTAAACCTACCACCCAACAGGCACTTATATAAATCCGTGCAACATTCATTTTGTTAGAAATTGAAAAAACAATTTTTAGTTTGCCCGACCCAAGAATCGAACCCGATATCCATGTACCCAACGACAACACCGGACCACTGGAGCACAGAGGCGATTATTAATAAGTGAGACGTACGTATATCAATGTCTGGCTTCTCCGACAACCCAAACGACCTGGCGACTGCTTCTAAGTCCATATTTAACAAATTAAACACGTGTTTATATTTCTTCACTTCCAAAGCCCGGATGTAGCCTTCAAATGCTTCTATCGCTAAAGTTTTGAACTCTGTATTCTTCATAGCTTCTTCTATCTGTAACAATGTGATAAAATAAGTCAATTATAATCACCAGACGAGTAATTCTCTTAAATAAATGCAGAATTCATCTCTAGATTTGCAACAATATCCAACGCCGTAACCACGATCAAATCGCCCGGGTTTTATCTGAGAGTAATGCCAGACTCTGAAACCGGCATGTAGGTATGTATGAAAAGGGTAATGATTGATGTATGAAACTATCAGGAAATACTTGCTGTTTCCAATGTTATAAAAAACCCCGACCCGCGCAGCGCTTTCTATTTCCATCTGCATATTTGCATTTTTATACGACAAGATAGCAAGCACTTACACGATTTTTCTTATGGTAAGGGACATGCAAAGTAACAAGTTTTGAATGTAAGGTGTAAATGTTTTTGTTATTTAATAATATACTAGTGGTCGCCTATTTTTTTTTAAAAAAAAAGTTTCTTCACGCCCATATCCCCGAAGAGGTAGGCAGAGGCACAACCAGGGCACCCACGACTAGCCGAAGATACTAAGTCCCATAATGTGATAGGTGGCAAGCCTATCGCCAACCGGGCACGTTTCCAATCCCGACCAACATTTTTTTTTATTAGAAAATTGGAAAAATCCAATTTTCTTTTTGTGGGCCGACCCGGGATTCGAACCCGAGACCTCATGCAGTCAAGTCCAACACCCGGACCACTCGACCACAGAGGCGATCAATAACCATTTTTTTTTAATATAATCTTTTATAATTTTAAAATATAAGGAATCGAACCCGGGACCTCAAGAAGTCAAGTCCGGACTGCTAGACCACACAGGCGAATATAAAAAAATATAAAGACGTCAATCAGAGAACATTCTCCGTTTTTTGCCGGTTGCAAAATACAACGTACCTTTGCTTGCAAATTGCTATATTTATCCCACAGCTCATATTTATCCAAATAAATCTTAGCTTCTTGTAAATAGTCCAAAAACTCTTTTTCTTCTGGCCTCAACAACAGAACTGCTTGTCCTTTTGCGCCAATTCCTCTAGCAGTTCTGCCCACTCTGTGGATATATTCCTGGAATATTTCATTAGCTCCTATTTTAAACCGACTCCAAAAAAGGAAGATTCTCAATTCAACTAAGTATGTTTTTTTTTATTTTTTTGTATGTTACGCGACTGCTCGACTATCCGATTTTAATGGTTATTTTTTAGAATTAGTAGGATAGGTCATGATTTCGAGGTGGTACGATAATAATTTTATTAGCATCCGACTAGTGGCTTATGCATTATTAAGTTTATCTTAAAACCATTAGTGAAATGTTTATAAAATTAATGTGCGACCGTCTCGGAAACATTAGCTATCTTCCTATAAATAATTATCAGATCGCAACGCTGTATCTGATGAAGTAGTTGAAGACGGTTTTTGCAGTTTTACTAAGCTTAATTATTTTCATTCTGTAAGCACTACTGCCAGTAACAATTTAATTATTCAGTGTTGACAGTAAAGAGCAAGAAACCGACTTCAATTATTTCTTTAGCATGGCGCGATTTGTTAATAAATTTTAAAAAAATAGGTAATGATTCCGAGATAGTCCCACATCAATTTTATAAAAAATTCACTTGTGGTTATAAGTATAATAAGCCACTAGTCGGGTGCTTAAAAAATTAATAATATGATACCACTTCGAACTCATGACCCAACTTTCTAAAGAAACATCAGTAACGGTTCGTCGGTAATCACGCAAGAAACATACCAAAAAATTAAAAAAAAAACTATCAGTCGATCTGATAACCTCAACTTTTTGGTATCTGTTAAATTTGAAATGTCTAAAAAGTTTCATTTGAAAAATATAGCATACATATATTATAAAAGTTCAATTAGTTGCTTTATTTGCTGAATCACGACCAATAGGTAATTATGAATTAACTAAAAAATAAAACTGGGAGTTTTGGCGCCATCGTGGAAGCAAACGGTCGTAGTTTTTAGAGTACACAAGTGAAATATTTATGAATAAATCAGTGTATCGTGTATTTCGCCGTTGCCGCCAAATCTATGACTGATAAAAAGGATTCATATTTAATACGAAAGACGTGTCAGCATGGCCTAAAGGTCTTAGCCAACCCCAGAAAAGGGCAAATTAACTTAAAAAAAACATTATTGTTCTTACATTAGTGTCAGAAGGGGGGTCAAATTGAACTATCCAATCAACGGCCGGTATGTCCAAACCCCTTGCTGCCAAATCAGTACAAAATAACGCCAGCCTCTCAGCTTTATGGAATTTGTTTATTGTTGCTGTTCTGTCTATTTGATTCATTTTCCCCTGCAATAAAATAATAATTTATAAATTAACATCCAATTAGAAATAAAGTGGCCAATTGCAAATCAACAAGTGGTAAATAAATTGCTTATCACATTTCATTAATAAAATATTTTAATTGATACGGAGTTACCACAATGGTTACCTACAACCGCTATTTTTTATTTAATGTGGCACTAATTTGGTAGTTGTTTATTGCTGTGTTAACTTTACGTACAAAATTTAGAATAAATTAGACTGAGTTTTTAGTAAGGTTTCTATCGGACATCCCTTTTCGAGAACATATAAAGAAGCGTACCGTTTAAGGTGTGTGCGGGAGGCGAAATATCATGCACATACTATTTTATGCATACATTTGCATGGTATTGTTTATTTCAAACTAGCTGTTCCGGCGCACTTTGTTCCACCCGCTCAGTTTGTATGGGAAACTTTAAATGTTTTATCTAGTATCCTCACAGTCAAACAGGATCAAAAGTGTCCTATGTCCATCTCCTAGTTTTAAACTACCTCCCCATCAATTTTCAGTCAAATCAGTTCAGCCATTCTTGACTTTTAAACAGTGTAATTTACACGACATTATTTTCCATGTATAAATAGATATCCATAATAGCCAAACCTCAAGAAGAAATTGATTTTACTTCGCATACTTTTACTAACATAGAAAAAAATCTATTTAGATTATAAACAAAATTAGATGGATCCCACTTTTCACAACCTGGTTGCACATTTAAGACTATTATTTCCCGCAAATTCGTATTATGAAGTTGGCAACCCCAGTTGTTAGCCAAATTAAGGTTGTGTAATTTGATTTCAGTGAGGTTTTAGGAGACGCGACACTTACCAAAAGTTAGTAAAAATTACTTACATGGATACACAGTACTGACATATTGCAATATTCTTTAAGAAAGGTGTAATGGAATTCCACGGATTTGCAACTTGAAAAGAAAACCATAACTTTGGAGTTTTGTGTTTTCTTCAATAGCTTATGTAGCCAATGTAACCTGTACTCAGTGTCACATATCACAAATCTGAAAAAAAAATAAAGTTTAGACAAAAACACGAAAACACTCAATAACAATTCAAATAATATTAAAATTAAAAAAAATCATTGAACCCCCGACCAGGCCCCCGCCATTCGGCCGTACCTACAGCGATAAATGCCTACAAATTCGCGTGGAGACGCATCC
Organism: Calephelis nemesis; assembly: GCA_002245505.1. Lineage (NCBI taxonomy): Eukaryota > Metazoa > Arthropoda > Insecta > Lepidoptera > Riodinidae > Calephelis > Calephelis nemesis. The sequence goes on along the minus strand of NJDD01001562.1, from coordinate 446,385 downwards.
ACTCTGACAGTGAGTGTCGCCGCAAACGCGTAGAGCTCACGCGTGTGTTTATTAAAAGTTTTATAACACGTTTTAATTAGAATGACTGGTTTAAAGCAATGCTCATATTATGACGGACGTTTGTCGAAAAAAAGGACGAGGGACTGCCATTTTCAAAAAAAACATTGCTAGCTACCTATACCACCCGCAAAACTTAAATCTTCCTGTAACTAATTTGTAAATTAAATGAAAGAGAGTATCTAAGTACCTCAGAACTTATTTTTATTTCAATGAGTAAAAATTTAAGTAATTGTGTATTTTAGATTATCGGGCTGTTCACAAATAAAAGTAGCTTAAAGGAGGTACTATTGTATTTATTATTCTGTGCCTAAAAACTAAAGCTTTGTTTCCTTTTTTTATTTCATATTATGAGAGACTACCTATTATATTTACTGCAATATATTCTATCTACCTAATTGACCAAGTGATCATACGCATCAAACGTAAAATACAATAAGTGGTCAAGTTTTTCCTCCAATTCTCAGACCTACTCAATACGCTCACAAAATTTCATAAAAATCTGTAAAGCCGTTTTGGAGGAGTACGGTAACTAACAATGTGACACGAGAATATTGTTAAGATAGTAGATAGACCCTGACGACGACCCTAGCACCATAGGTATCGCGGCAATCTATGCTAGACAGTGACAGAGTTATGCGTTAAAAGAGAACGGGAATAGTTAGGTGAATATCTCGTGAGGTACGGAGCGTTTGTACAAGCTGAATCGAACTTTGTTGCTTAGTCACATGAGTCGCTATTTGTATGAATTGTTAAAACGAAGAGATGGTTCTGTACGTTGTACATATTATTCTGTGCCCCAACAAACAATCCCTTTTTAAATGTTACGCTGCCACAGACAGAAACACAACCTCGCACACATCTAGCTTATAGATTAGATTTAGATAAACTGCAAAGATAGATAGAATTTAGATTTTTAGAATAGATAGAGAGATTTGGATAGAAAAAAACATCAAACGTTAGCCACCTCCCAGTTCTTCCATCAGAAAATATTAATTAATCTTATTTAGACAAATCTAACGAGTCCAAACTCGATGGATTTACTAAGCATTCCAGGGTTACGTCTCCTATTTTCGAGTTCCACCAACAGACCAGCTCAGTTGTACCAGCATTCGTTAGTGGTTTAACTATTAGATCTAACATCTGTTCAAAATTGATATAAATATCCACAGTTCGTCTCATATTCCGATGCTTAAAAAGAAGCTGCAAATGAGCTGATAACCTTAAACAACGACAGATCACCATAGATTTGTAGCTAAGAACCATCTCGATCACGTAAGCTTACAAATAAAAAACGCACAAATTTACACATAATAACACACACACACAGACACGTCAAATATCCCTCGTTTTGCGTCAGGGTTTAAAAAGAGAATATTATAGACTGATAGAATAGACTTACAAGTCGTTTCTGCTTACAAAAGGTAGTTTTATACACGAATAGTAAAAAATCTAACTACGGTCGTTTGTTGTCTATTTATAACTCAAAGCATTTTATATAACTATGAGCAACGTTTCGTTACTTTTAGATAAAAGACCAATGGTCATACTAACGGATTACGGTTCGTTTATTATAGGAACCGGGCTTTATGGTCAACATTGTCAACAGCGAAAATAGGCAAGTAACATCTACATTGCAATTATTGTACAAATTAATTTGCAGTTCCTGTTTGGAAAAGGTCTATACGAAGCATAGGTTACCAATGCTGTAAGGAGACTAAAATAATGAAGAGATGGATTGCTGGTAAAGATCAATCTCTCCCCTGTCATCATACTTTCTCCTGTTCGGGTATATACTAGTAACGCATAAACATACCCCTGTTTTAAACCCTCGACAGTGGCTCTGTCGTCATCTTCTGTCAAACTGATAGACTGTACATTTTCCTTCATAGCAGACTGTATTAAAGCTTCTGTGGCTTCAGATCTTGTAGCACTAAACAACATTGTCTGTCTGTCCTCTGAAATTTTAAATTCAAAATTTACATACATACACACATATCTTCACGCCATGTCCCGTAAGGATTAGGCGGAGAATATCGAGTGCTAAATGTCATCCTTGCGTACCTGCCTAGCTTCCTTCTCATTCATTACTCTTTTCATACTGTTTGTATGAATTATTGAGCTTTGTCTTTATATGGAGTGAAATTAGTCAATATTGGTGGCATTTTGTTCACGAAAGTGCAGAAATGAAATAATCATATAGAAATCAGTGTATAGTGTATATCCTCGTTGCAGCCAAATCTCATTAGATGTACTTGAGAATTGAGGCCACCTCTTTACTCAAACTCTGACATCACTTTTGACTAATTATGAATAATTTAAATTTGATTTTGTTAAATTGAGTAACTTGATGCAAATTTCAAATTGACCAATGGCAAAATAAATGCTAATGGTAATCTAAAAAAGTAAAGAAAGAAGAAGAAAAAAATTAATGGAAACTCAATTATTAGTCTAGCTTGTAAAGTCACATAACAGAATTGCTTGCCACTGTAGTCTTTGGGTTGAAGAGTTGGATATGCAGTTAATTTATGCAATGACACTTCTGATCATAACCTTAGATTGACAACAAACTATTAATATCTACCAGTGGTCAAAATTCGACCATATTAATTTTAATATCTTGTCGATAAGAACGCCATCTTCATTTCTCAAGACCAACTACTTTGTTTCCAAACCTTTTAGTGCGCCATATGTGATCTTTTATCGTTATCATCAATATGCTCATTTGTGTGTCTCAAATGCATGGTAGTGTGGGTAATGTTTTAATTATTAATTTAATAAATAAATAAATATCCATGGATAATTTACACGAATTGAATCTAACCCCAAAGCAAGCAAATTATATACTTGTGTTATCGGTGTTAGTCAATGATGCTAATCCATAGAAATACTTAAATAGATACCACAACAAATTTAATAAACACCCAGACCCGGAAATGCAGACATCTAAATGTTCACCACACAAATGCCTGACCCCGCCGAGAATCGAACCCTACCCCCCGCGGTAGGGCAGTGTAGTTAGGCGTATATGCTAGCCACTCGGCCAATGAGGCGATCAAACTTTATACGCATCATTATTGAAAAATATTAGCGTTCTGCACTTCTCCTACACTATAAGTGTGCCAAATTTTATGCTCCTCGGCGCAATTTTCGTAAAAAGGGATCCAAAGTTTTGCCATCACACATTAATATGACACACATTAACATCTCACATTAACATCACACATTAATATAACACAGCTATAAACATTATAGCAACTGCAGACAAATTTTGTATCATTGTAGTTTTTTTTTCTTCGCTTGTTTCTATTTCCTATAATATCTAAAAAATTATAGAAATACTTTCAAACTTTCAACTTACTTGGAAGTCGATTTACTATCTGCTTCAAATCTTCCTCAAAACCATACTGGAAGATTTTATCAGCTTCGTCTAATACCAAGCATTTCACATATTTATAATCAAATTCTTTTGTTCTCGTGTGATCAAATAATCTACCTGGTGTTGCTACCACTATGTTCATACCTAAAAGCACAAAATTGAGAGTTTGCAATTTGTATGTGACATCCATACTGCTACAGATACGAACACTAATTGTTTCAAACCTAAAATTTTCCAACTCTTTTCAAAGTGAGCATCATTTTGTTTTGCTACTAACATCATGACTCGTTGGTAGTTTTGTGGCAACTCACAGGTCTTGGATCTTTTACTTCATCTTTATTGTCGGTGGTCACCACTTTTCTATTCTGGTCTGGGGAATTACACAACAGACTTACATCCCAGCCTCAGGTGGGTAATGCACCATTACCACTTCCAGGCAATGTGCTTCTTATCTTTAGAAAATCCATTCTAAAACAATACCCTTGTTAATAATAGATTCCACAAAACATCTGCAAAGTTTTGCATGTTTGATTTGTGAAAAAAAAAATCAACAAAACACTATACATATTATAAGAAAGGCATTAAGTTTGATTTTATTGATATTCACAGAAAAGTTTTAAGTATTCATTTAATTTTCCTTATATAAATGTCATATTATCATCATATCATATATCATCAGTAAATAAATATATCTTTGTTGCCAAGGAGTCTTTTATATTGACTGATTTAGGAATGGTGACAGTTAAGGTAGATAGAGTTCATACTGGTTGCTGGGGAGTTTGTTTTGCCACTTCTTCTCCTGACTGGCTAGGTTTGGAAATGGTGGTAATTTATGGTAGTCAGGGTAAAACCAAATCACATTTCAAAAATAGTTTAAATATTAAAATACGATAATATGTTATAAATCTAATAACAATTTAGAGTAAATTTAAAATTACTTGCACAGCACTAATGTGCTACAATATGTTGGTATAAACAAGTATTTTTGTAACAACTTCTAACACAATATATTCAGCAAATAAAAATTTCATTTCATTTACCCCCAGTCAGTTTGGGTATTTATACTAATTAAAAACTAACGCTTTTACTTCACTACTTACCATTTGAGAGATCAACACTTTGCTTACTCCTACTTTCCCCTCCTATGATGAGAGCTGAGGATATTGAACCAACGTTTGTAAAATTTTGTAACACTGAGAATGTCTGTAAAGCCAACTCTCGCGTGGGAGAAATAATTATAGCCAATGTTCCTGTAAATAACATTACTAAGTTATTTAACTTTACACTACATTTCATGTAACTTTATACTAGTACTCATATCAAAGTTTTATAAAGTTTTATAACAAATACTTATAATTACACTAATAAAATACAGTAATAAAACTAAATCTGTACCAGATATGTCTTTTAAAAACAATGATTGCCTTATTGTACAATTATTATGCATTATGCATTCCACTGTTTCATTACAGATTCTAGATTTAAGGGTTGGCTGGAAGAAATCTGTAGGCCTAGAGATAAGACCACCTTTTGTGCATTTCCCTTTTTCGTTGTCAATGTTTTATTTTAAAAATTGTGTACAATAAGAATTAAATAAAAAAAATATCTACCAACTTACATACAAAAAGTCACTTTAACATGTGTAAGTCACAGGCAACAGCAAGTTTCAGATATAGCATAAAATATTCCTTGAATCTAAACCTGATCAAATATTTTAAAGTACACAGAACATTTTAATTTGTAAGCTACATAAAGAGGACAGCAATTTTTTTCGGAAAATAAGAATTCTACATGCTGACCCTGATTAAGGAAGCTCTAAAATAGTAAAAGGCACTTAGATATCTGTTTAGGCTTTGTATATTATTATGGAATTTCCAGGTCTGTCCCATTCCCAGTAAATTTTTGGAACTAAAGCCAAGCCTATTTACACCATGGGAGAAGCCAGTTACATGCTTAGGGGGGCAGCTGTTCCTAGAAAAGTGTTCATATTTTATGTTAAGGTTGTTGTGGACCAGAAAAAAAACATTTTGTGAAGAACCTAACAGAAAATTTGTCAAGTAATGGTACTTCTGGTTACTATGTTTATTATTTTGTTTTATAGTTATACCTCACTTTTTATATAATAAAAACCATGTTCAAAACAATATAGACCAGGTTTTTTTTGTCTGCCCCCTTTGAACCCTACAATTCAATCTAATAGATACAAATATAATGTCATAGAAAAAATATAGAGCTTACTGAGCCAATAGAGAAGTTGACCTGTAGCAAACTACACTGACTTTTTCACAAGCAAAATTTAGGATTTCAAACAGAAAGACAAAAAAACAATAAGTTTTCTTATAGATTTCTGAATTTTTTGCAGTCTAGTCGGCTAAAACAACAGATAGTTAGAAATCCTTAACATATAAAACAAATCCAACACCAAAAACTTAAGTTTCGCACCTCGTAATCCCTCACTTTTGCACTTATTAAGTAGTTCGACAACGGGTATTAAAAATGCTAATGTTTTCCCAGACCCTGTTTTTGCTGTAGCCACAACATCCTCTCCATTTACAGCTTTGGGTATCACTTCAGCTTGAATGTCAGTTAAATGTTTAAATCCTAACTTTTCTACTGCTTTTAGTGTATATTTTGAAATTATTCCCTTCATTTCTCTGAAAGTTGGATTTCTAACTTCGTTTTCCATGTTTATACAAATTGTTCCTTGATGTAGCAGGAAAAGTTGAAGATTTGAATATTTGGCCAATGAATAATATTAATGTTTGTCTATATTTTCTTATGTAATGAAATGTACCGAAGAAAAGTTAATACTACGTAAAAAGATCGACTATACATTTAAATTTTTAACAATTTTGAAGATAAAAACAAAAACATCAATCTACATGTGCAACGAAGTGACAAATGACATTTGACACTTGACATTCACAACAGATGAGATCACAGAAAAGTATTCTCATTTCTCAGAGAGTACAAACAGTTGTAACTGGATAATAATAAATGCAACCAAATCTAATACAGCTATATAGGTATAGCAAACAAAAACTACTAGGAACGGGATTTGTTTAATTTTTAATATTTAATTTCTTGATAAAATGAAACCAAATTTGCCAATAAAATTAAAAAAAAACACCTTTATTCAACTTACCAAAACACTTGTAAACGCAAAGCTAACATTACAATAAGTAGAAATTTTAGGGGCAACTCAATTTTTCATCAAATAAGGCAACTAATTAAGGCATGCAATGTTATGTATAGAAAATAATAAGTAAAACAGAAATTGTTTTTACTTATTTAATTCTTATTTTTTTAATATTTCATCGATGTTTTTTTGTGTCTGATGCAAATGCAAGATAATAGTAGGAGCAGGTTTAGAAATCTGTTATAACCACTTTCATGTCTTCATTTGGCATTGTTTTGGACACTAACAAGGTAACTAAGAAATTTTCCTGTCGTTACTATAATACCCTGGACGTCCTCTCGTAAAAATATAAACACTTGAGACCACTCAAAACACCGTAATCTATAAATTGGAATGATGAGGTGAAATCACAACTCACTTTACACGAAATGTCTTCACGAATCAATTAATGTTTTTATAATAACGACGGCGTCGGATTTCAAACAAGTTTGCAGTCCTGTGTCACCGGTTATGTCAAATAAATAATAAGAAAAATTAACAATTACCTAAATAATTGATAAATGACTTATTTATTAAAATGTAACGAATATATGATAAAAAAATACTATTTTAATCTTTTGCTAGTGCAACATATAGCAACACACTCACATGCAAACATTTTGTATTTGTTAAGTGCAAAAATACATCTATACGAGAATCAGGAGTCTGGTTGAGATCATCAAAATAGCACAGAAATAGGAATTTAGAACCCGTACCTAACATTGGTTAAATAAGTCGTGAAAAACGATTGAAAGCCATATTTATAAAAGAAGAATAAGGAACATAGAGATCAATGATTTCAGATTCATAGGGATGTAAAGGACGAGCTGAAGGCTGACAACTGCTGTCTATGCAGTGAATCTCAAACTTTTTCTCAAATTGAGTCATAACGACCCCTTGTTGGCGCTGCCTGGAAGCCTAGAGGGAGCGGTGGAGCCTAAAGGAACCTATATAGGAAAGACTCGGGGGGCGATAAGTAATTCAAAACTTCTTCTTCTTATTTTAAATTTCAATTAACAAAATATCTCTCTACAAAACAACATCCATTTTATTAGTTAGTAGAGATTAATTATATCTTATTTCATAAATATAAATTAAAAAATAGTAATTAAAGCATTCACAAAGCTATTCATACCTTAAGGCATTTAATATTATGTATCAAATTTTGAAAATTATTCGTATCTTTAAGTGTCGTAAGTGAAGTTCACGACTCTGAAGATATGTACTTATTAAAACTGGCTGTCGTGTCCACAGTTTCAGTCCACACAAAAAACAATTGACAAGTTATTTCACGCCAATTGAGTTTTTTTTTTACTAAGAAAGTAGCAACGTTTTAAAAATATAACATTTGAAGTTCAAATAATTCTGATTAGCTAAAAGTGCAAGTGCAAGGGGGGTGTAAGGGGTCCCACCTTCAATCTTCGGGACCCAAGCCAACCTCACCTGCGTGTGGTGCACCCTGCTAATAACAGACGAGGCTCTGGCAACCCGCCAACACGCAATGGACCAGCGTGGCGGGTTATGTTCCAAACTCCCCCCAATGATGATCGCACAATATAATAGGCCCCAAGTGCCCGACGGCCCCAGTTGTGACGCCGACGTTGACGGGCGTCGGTTGAGAGCTGGAGCCCGGGGTGTTAAGAATCTCCGGGTGGCGGTATCTCTCCGTCAAACGGCTATGGCAGGCACAATGGACATCCGACGGCGTAGGTTATCACTGGTTACTTACATCACGCGCACTTTGAGGACCGACGAGAAGCTAGCTGAACTGGAAGAGGAGGTAGACAAGTTGTGCTGGGATATTATAGGGTTATCTAAAGTCCGAAGAGAGGGGGAGGACACGATAGCCCTCAAATCCGGCAACTTGTTTTACTACCGCGAGGGCGACCACCAGTCCCAAGGTGGTGTTGGATTCCTCGTCCACAAGTCCCTTGTTAACAACATCGTATCCATCGGGAGTGTGTCGAACAGGGTGGCGTACCTTATACTCAGAGTATCTAAAAGATACTCGTTGAAGATCATACAGGTTTACGCACCGACCTCGACACACAAAGATGAAGAAGTAGAAGGTATGTATGAGGACATTAGTAGAGCCATACATACCTCGGAAACTTACTTCAATGTTGTAATGGGGGACTTCAACGCAAGGCTGGGCAAGAGAAACGAAGATGAGTTGAGAGTGGGGCAATTTGGATGTGGGCTTAGGAACCAAAGGGGCCAGAGGCTGGCCGACTTTCTGGAGAAGGAGGGATTCTTCATGATGAACACTTTCTTCAAGAAGCCGCCTCATAGGAAATGGACCTGGGTGAGCCCCGATGGTAACACCAGGAATGAGATTGACTACATTATGACCACTAAGAGACGGATATTCAACGATGTCTCTGTGATTCACGCAGTTAAACCTGGGAGTGATCACCGGATGGTAAGGTACACGCTGAATATCAATGTCAGGCTAGAAAGGTCTCGTCTAGTGAAGTCTACGCTCCGACCTGGTATTGCCCAGATACAAAACCCCGAGAGCTTTCAACTCGAGTTAACCAACCGCTTTGCTTGCCTGGAAGAGTGCGTTTCGGTGGACGAGATAAATGATAGGTTGGTAGAAACTGTCCATACTGTGGGGTCTAAATTTCTCAGTCCTCTTCGTAGAGATAGACCCCAAAGGCTCACTAAAGACACCCTCAACCTCATGTCTAATCGACGCGCCATGACACTGCAGACTTCTGATGATGCTGAAGCATACCGGCAGCTCAATAGACGGATTTCCAAGTCCTTGCGACACGACATTCGTAAGTTTAATACGAATCGTATTAAACAAACAATAGAGCGGAACCAAGGCTCCAAAGTGTTTGCAAGAGACATGTCTATTGGGCAAAGCCAGTTGACGAAGCTGAAGACAGAAGACGGTAGTGTCACGTCTACTGAAGTTGAGGTATTGAGGGAAATCGAGAGATTTTATGGACATTTATATACCTCGGTCTCAAAACCTGTCACTAACGCGGCGAAAGACCCCAGAGCCAAGTTGACCCGACACTATACTGAAGATCTCCCTGACATCAGCCTGTACGAGATTAGAATGGCCCTCCGTCAGCTTAAAAACAATAAGGCGCCGGGTGAAGTCGGAATCACCACCGAGCTTCTGAAAGCGGGTGGAACACCAGTACTGAGAGTCCTTCAGAAGCTCTTCAATTCCGTATTGCTCGGAGGTACTACGCCAGAAGCATGGAA
>NJDD01001562.1:420974-436071 GCA_002245505.1 Calephelis nemesis | reverse complement strand
AGCTGAAGTGGCAGTGGGCGGGGCACATAGCGCGGAGAACTGATGGCCGTTGGGGCAGAAAAGTTCTCGAGTGGAGACCACGTACCGGTAAGCGAAGCATAGGACGGCTACTCACGAGATGGTCAGACGACCTTATGAGGGTCGTGGGGTCTCGCTGGATGCAGGCCGCTTCCATCCGGTCGAAGTGGAAGTCAAAGGGGGAGGCCTATGTTCAGCAGTGGACGTCCTATGGCTGAAATGATGATGATGATGAAAAGTGCAAAACTTTTAGTGTGCCCCATGTACACATTTTCTTTTCTTTTCTTGGTTTAACTAGGATGCCAACCCGGGACTTCAAGAAGTCAAGTGAGCGAGACTTGGGAAGTGATGCGCGAACGACCAAGAGAACCGCAAACTTCGTTTTAGTCAATTGTCACTTTCCACCGTGGTACCAGGGCAGGCGGAAACGACTCTAGGGGTTATTATGTGTATGGCAGTTGTGATGCATAATATGCCAAATATGTATTTGTTTATAAATAAGTGTTCTATAGAAAACCTACTTAAGCCTGACGATATAAAAAAAACATTATTGTTTTAGCATTGGTTTTTCTTTTTTTAAGTTAATTACACACAAGCTTACTTTCAAGATTGAACAAATAGATCAATGTCTGTTGATATTATACGTATCTTCTATTATGTTGTCTAGTCTTTGTTGTTAGTCTAGTCTAGTCTAGTGAGAATGGTAGGTGTATTTCGGCGTTCGTGACTCAAGCGACGCGAGGGGCTGACCCGCAATAGTTTATGCGATTGTTTTACACTCACTGATACTAGTATTATCCATTGCCAATCCCGTTCTCTTTGAAAATATCTAAACAATACAAAAACAGCAATGAATCTATGTTTTATTTTAGATCTCGCGCAAACGACCCGTGCTGTCTTATTCGCGCACGCGCCGTGCGCCGTCTTACGATCTGACGCGAGTTTAGAAGTTCTTACCCATTCCAAAAAAAGTGCGCAACGCCGCTAAAGAAGTTTTAACTTTAAAAAATAGTGTATTATATATTTCCTCGTTACCGCTAAAATCCATTCAGTAAGCTTGGTACCTAGCGCTTAACTGACCATATTTGTCAACTTATGACTAATGTTAAACTATTTAAATTCGAATTTCTTAAATCAGGTAACTTGATGCAATTTTAAATATGACTAAGAGCGCTGATGCTAGTACCACAAATTAAAGAAAAAAAATGGAAAATACTATCGCAACCAAGCGGAAATTTTATTGATTTCGAAACTTGCTAAAAAAGGTCAAAGTTGTTTTAGCTTTGGTGCCGTATTACTAGCTAATCTGTGTCAAGTGTCAACTGTCAAAATATGTCATGCCTGTACCATGCCGTTGAATGCATTTATGTTAGCATAAAAATATAATTTACCACGTCGAATATTTTCCATTAACAATTTAAGGAAAATGTCTCCTACTGCAGCGACAGATAAAAATTTGGTGAAACAGAAAAAACGAAAGAAAAAGAATAATAATACTTTGATTTCGAACACTGAACAAGTAAAAGGTAGGTAACCTCTTTTTTTATTTTTCTTCATGTTGTTTTAGTATTTGAGACCTCTTTTCAATATTGGCATACCAGGCGAACAAGTAAATTGTAGGAGATGGATGAAACCACGATTTGTGGTCATTTCTCAAGGTTGTATAGTTCTACAATTCCTCAGACATTAGTTCCTAAATATTGTCGAAAGACCTACCAGATTTAAGGGAAAGTGATAATTAACTTAAGTACTAGCTACTGAGAATTTGGTTTAAAAATGTCTAGTCTGTAATTAAGTGTATGACAGACTAAATATCAATCAATTCATATAAATAAACAACTTCACATTCATCAAATTAGTACTACTGTACTAGTAGTACTGTACATATAGAAGATTCTAACTTAATGACTCTTTCATGGCTATAAATGATAGAGGTTTTCTTAGTCTTCTTATGATTAATATTTTTTTAAGTATATTTGTCATTAATGTGTTATGAATTAGGACTTGTAATGCAATTTAAGATAAGACGAAAAGTCCATAATATGTTGTAATATTTTTATGCCTTCCTTATTTTTCTTGTTTTAAATTAATTTAGAAATTTATCTTTACAGATAATGAGCATAACATCAAAGCGATTATTTAATAGTATCAGAGCCAATTTAAATTGGTATTGTCATTAAAATTAATTATAATATAATATTAGATGTACATAGAATGTAACTTGAAGTACATGTTAGGTAATTTTAAACATATGTGTATTATATTTCAGTACAAGAGGAAAAACCTACACTGGAAATTATGAAAAGAAAACTTGAAAGTACTAATGAAGACAGTGAACCAGTAACAAAAAGTAAGATTTAATTTTAAAAAGTGTGTAAAATTATACTTATTCAAAAATAATGAAAGAATTGTACTACAATATGACAACATCATTTCAAATAGCTATGAAATATTATAAAAAAGCATTCTATGCTGCTACACATCTATCATTATGTAACATCTAACCAATTGAATTGAAAATTGCAAAAATGTGTTGAAACTCCGTAGTTTATTAATAAATAAAAAAAGGATCATATCCAAAGATTTGGCTAGTTACAGTTGCTGAGATTTCTCATTCTCCTGTAAAGTTTGCCAAAATGAAAGGTTGCAATGTCTGATAATATTGTGCTAAAATCCCATGAAACTTGATTTTTATGCATGCTATAATATTAAGTTAGTGATGAAGAAAGTGTCTATATTTGGTCTATTCTCAGTTTCCCCCGAATGGCGGACAATGGGAATTTTTGTCGCATCTGTCCCCAAATTCAAAATCGGGGGAAACTGGGAACAAAATTGTCCCATCTTCTCCCGAAACATTATTTAATTTATAAATCCATTTAGCAAACTAATATTGTCTACTGATATTATTGAAATAAACTTGAGTATTTTACAGGAGTGATGAAAACAAAGTTTGGTTAGGTATACATTGTTATAATAAAACAAAAACTGTATTTTTTTATTTTGATAGTGTAGTGATTCTTTCACTTATGTTAGAAAGAAAGTCTTATATTAGATATGAACACTAGGAACTATCAACAATTAAAGTAATTTTAAACAGGTTTCAGTGTTTTATCTAAAATAAGTCTATGATTTATCAAAAAAAGTTCGGAATTCGCTTTTTTTACTTATAAGTATTTTACTTCGAGATCGGTCTTAAAATAACAATATAAAATATATAAATAATAAATAACAATATAAAATCATCAACAAGCATTCGGGGGAAACTGGGAATAGACCTTTATACGCTTTATACACTTTTAGACTATCGTTGAGTTGTTGCCCACATTGGTGGCAATTCTGCCAAAAACTAACGAAATTTATGTTGGATATATGTTAGCTTTTTCCAATGATAACAGAAACAAAAGCTATGTAACATTTGTGAAATTATTCATGTATAATCAAGTACTGTTTAAATGTCTGTATACAAACTCTTTGAGCACTAATAACGTTTTGTCTCTTTCCTATACTTTAAATGAAAGAAAATAGAAATAGCTCAAAAATATTTTAGAATTGCACTACAGAATTGCCTCCATTAAAATTCTTGACTCTCACATTTTTAGAAAAAAAGAAAAAGCAAAAGAAAAAGGGTAAATTAAAATCTGAAGAGGATATAAAACAAGAACAAAAAAATGATTCTGAAGCCTCTGAAAATGAGAATGATACACAGTCAAGTGATGAAAAATTAAAAACTGATGACAACCAATGTAAGTAAATATATATTTAAAAAAAATACTAATATATGTTCCTATAATATCTTCATCAGGTAAGACATAAAAAAAGTTATAAGTAAATAATTTAAAAACTACATAGGACTGGTAATTAGTAACTACTTCAATAGGTCCATAGCTATTATCTTTAACTTGTATGTCACAATGCTATGCAGTAGATTCGGGCATTTATTAAAGTGTAAACTTTTGTTTTACACTTTAATAAATGCCCGAAAATCACTTGGGATCGTCTAGAAGAATGATTCAAACAACTAATTAAATTTTACAGTACCTGGATCAAGCTTATGTCTGGGAATATTGTCTGATCAAAAATTCACTTCACTTGAGGGAAAAGTTTGTGAACCAACTTTAATGGGCGTAAAGGATATGGGCTTCACAACAATGACGGAAATCCAAGCTAAGGCAATTCCTCCATTACTTGAAGGAAGAGATCTTGTAGGGGCAGCCAGAACTGGTTCTGGAAAAACTTTGGCTTTTCTTATACCTGCAATTGAGCTTATCTACAAATTGGAATTTAAGCCTAGGAATGGTGAGTTTGTAATAATTTCTTGTAATAACTATACCGGGCTTAAAAAAAGTTTTGATTTATGAGATATTAATTAAAAAAAAACATACACATTTGGATAGGTAAAAACAGTTTGAAATTAGACTTTCTGAATGTTGCCTGAATAATAGTATCTCGTAAAATTAAAAAAAGTTTGACAGCTAGATCCAATTAAGTATTAAAATTTAAAAACAAACTTATGATATTTATCTAATGTTATTAAAAAAATATTAATACTAAACCAAATTATGAATTTAATTTTTGCAAATAAGTATTAAATGGGTATGATTTTTTGTTCTTTACTTAGTGTTATTACGAAATTTATTTGAGGTCATTTAGATAGTGGTAACTACATTATTTAAACTTACCAAAGTGAACAAAAATTATCTGTATTTGTTAATAACAATTTTATTATTAGAGAAGAAAACTTTAGTTAAGTAGTTGCTGTGGGAACTAAATCTTTTGAAAAAGGGTAGTTTCATTTGAACTGGACACCATATATCTCATTAAATGATGATAAAAAAGGCGAATATGAAAATTGAACTTCACACTGCAATATTGTAATGGAATAACAACTAATGGACTCCAGCGTGCAGCTGTTGAGACACATTGGTTTTTGTCCCAGTATTATTGCAAGAGTGTGCTCAGTTCAGAGTTATTTAATGAATACAGAATGGATATCTGATATGATGTAATATTTTAAACTAAACTGTTTCTTTTCAATATTTTTTTAATTTCTGATTTAAACATTTTTAGGCACTGGTGTCATAATTCTTTCACCAACTCGTGAACTGTCCATGCAAACATATGGAGTTCTAACAGAATTGATGAAATATCATCATAATACATATGGCTTAGTTATGGGTGGTGCCAATAGGAGTACAGAGGCGCAGAAGCTATCTAAAGGTAATTTAAAATATGTATTTAAGAAATACAGGGTAACATCTAAAGGACCAGCCAAAATTTGAAAGAGGGTTGGTAAGTAACACTTTCCATTTACGAAGTAGTAAAAAAATAATCAGATAGGTTTTATCCGACGCAAAATACAGAATGCATGGTTATACTTAAACGCTGACTGCAATGGCATGTGCAGGCTGAAGACGTCATGACTCTTCCTGGCTACAATGTAGACAACAAGTGAAGTATTAACGCCGACTATTTTAAATGAATTTTCATAAAAGTAAATATTACAAGCTAGTAATTTATATTTTAGTGCACTATCATTTTAGGCTTTACTCCCTCATATTAAAATTTGGCTGGTCTTTTGAAAGTAACCATGTATATTGAGGACTTCCTATATTTATTTTATCCATATACAGAGTTGTGTTTTATTTTATTTTTATGATATTGGAAGGCAAACAAGCAGGCGGATTTCCTGATTTTAAAAATTTGAAGTCGCCTAGGGACACCAAAGGTGGTAATGGTGCGCTGCCAACCTGAGGGCGAGATGTTAAGCCTCGAACAAAAGGAAGTTTACTGACTACCTTACCCTCCGAACCGTAACACGTTAACGACAAGCACTGATGTGATGGCGGCGGTAAGTAAGGCAGTGCCACCAATCCTAGCTAGTTGCTGCAAAACTCTACCACTTAGATGTCACAGTGGTAATGATGGTAAGACTATGTTCGCCTTTCGGTATTATAAAAGTAATGATGTCGTATATTATCTATCTCAGAATCACACTGCTAACACTTTTAGAAATTCAACAACTTTAGAATAATTTTATTTTAGGTATAAACATCCTCGTTGCTACACCCGGTAGATTATTGGACCACTTACAGAATACCCCCGATTTCTTATTCAAAAACCTACAGTGTTTGATCATTGATGAAGCTGATAGGATATTGGAAATCGGATTTGAAGAGGAGGTGAAGCAAATTATTAAACTTCTACCTAGTAAGTAACAATTATAGAAGCATTTTTGTATTGTAAAGTGGACAAGCAGATGAGTGAAGATCCATGTCTATATGCTAAAAGTTTATTAGCAGTTTATTTTTTGCAAGCAATGATACTATGTTAACTTTAGATGAGGCATTACATCCCAGTGTAGTCTAATACATTTATGGCCTCCTTGGCAATAAAATAAAAGCATGATTTTTTAATAAAAACTGTGTTACTATTCAATGGTGAAATTTTATATTTGTGTCTCACTAAGACTTGGTTGATATACCAAATCTAATCCTTGAGAAAAAGAAATATTTACGTTAATGTGCTACAAACTTTCATTTGGGCAATAAAAAATACTAAAAGTTCATTGAATCGCCTCTGTGGTCTAGCGGCTCAGTTGTCGGACTTGACTGCATTAGGTCCCGGGTTCGAATCCCAGGTCAGGCAGCAAAAAGAAAATTGTGTTTTTCCAATTTTCTAATAAAAAAATGTTGCTCTTGATAGGATATGTGCCCGGTTGGCGATAGGCTTGCCACCTATCACATTGTGGGACTTAGTATCCTTGGCTAATCGTTGGTGCCCTGGTTGTGCCTCTGGCTACCTCTTCGGGGATATGGGCATAAAATACTTTTTTTAAAAGTTTATTGATAGTTATGTGAACTCATTGTTATTTACTGCTCTTTTGAAGTGACTAGCACCTCGAACTAAATCTCTGACCCATGCAAATGCACTTGTTTCCTTAAGTAATTGTTCCACCGAGTGTGTTTAGCTGTACTTATACATGGTTATTTTATTTTAATTTCTTGAATCGTCGTATATTTTTGAAAAGAGTTATGAATATGGCAGTTTTGTAAGGATCGTAACATTTTGGCACTCGATACTCTCTGACTACAAGGTACATGGCGTGAAGATATTTATTTATACGCTTTTTGAAACCCATAATATATTTCTTCCATACTTTGAATATGTTTAAATAACGTTACAACTTATAGAAAAACGTCAAACAATGCTGTTTAGTGCCACCCAAACAAAAAAAACTGAAGCACTCACAGCGTTGGCAGTGAAACAAGAACCAGTGTATGTTGGTGTGGATGATCACAGAGAACAAGCCACAGTGGACTCCTTGGAACAAGGGTATGATATTTTTTTTTGAATGACTAATTTGTTGCTAATCTCGCGATTTTATGCAACTTCACCGTGCTTTAAAGGGTATGTGGATTCCCCATACTCGAACATTTTATTTTACCTTACATTTTAAATATACATGTAGTGTTTTTTATTTAAAACGAACATTTATTCGTTTTTAATGGATTTTATAAAAGAAGAGAAAGTATTCAATTTAGTCGTCATTTCCGAATAAAGAAGATATAAAAATGAAATTTTATTTTTTTCCCATTACTATTTCTATTCGTCATTTCTAAACCATTTAAAATTATGTTTTTTTTTTATTATTTGAAAGAGTGTACTTAGATGCGGTCCATTGCCACCAAGTCTGATTCTGATTATGTAATCCCAGATATATCGAGTAAAAATGTGCGGCGAGCTTTGCCCGAATTCGATGTCAGCGGCCGGATAGCTCGTGTCGCGGCGACGAAGTGTTGTGTTTGATGTAAGCACGGTGTCGATACGGCGTGCACGGCAACATCTTTTGAACTGAGTGCTTTTGATTCGTATGATTTATTATGGACAAAAGAAGATGTTCATCCTTATAACAAAGGAAAGAAAAAGGCGACTTTTCTGTTATCATGAACACCGACAATTATTTAAGATTACAGAATTTAGATTAATGTATTTTATTGTAGGAACTAGAACCAATTTAGAACCTACCTACACTATTATGTTTGGATTCCAAATTGGTGATCTAACAAAAATTTCACTAATTGTTCCCTTCGGTAAAATGTTGCGATTTACGTAAATGTATCGACAAATATTAAACACAAAGGGGAGCAACACTACGTTGACTCAATCGCAGACAGACCGCTTGACAGTCCCTCGTCGCTCGGGCGCCGCTGCCCGCTCCGCCCCCGCTCCGCTGACATCCAGTTCACTTCAATAAGAATCTATGCGTTAGATCGCGCCGCTAGAGCCGCCGCCCTACAATCGCTGAGATCCAGTTTGAGGCCTTAGTGTCTTCGGCTAGTCGTAGGTGCCCTTGTAGTGCCTCTGCTTACCTCTTCGGGGAAATAGGCGTGAAGATACGTTTTTTTCTAAATTATAATACATATGTAACTTGTGTAGTGTATCATATAGTAAAAAAAATGCGTGCGTAATAATTAGGATTGTGAACGTAAAAACAAAGTTATTAAACTACCCTTTTACGAACATTCTAGTTTAAAAATAATATACTCAAGTAACAAGTTAAAAAATGGACCCTTGACTTTTCAGATACATAGTATGTCCCTCCGAAAAGCGAATGATGGTTCTTTTCACATTCCTGAAGAAGAACAGAAAGAAAAAGGTGATGGTGTTCTTCTCGACTTGCATGTCTGTAAAATACCACCATGAACTATTTAATTACATAGATCTTCCCGTTATGTCTATTCATGTGAGTATCACTTCTATGTGGGATTTTTCTAGTATCTATTAAAAAAAATTCTGTGTATTGATGTCATTGACCCATAACACAAGCGCATAATTTGCTTACTTTGTGTAATTGGTCTAGAGATATTAAGTTATTATTATTATTCTAAAATCAGTTAAGTATATGACATTGACTATAGCCCACTTATCCATCCTGTTATTATGCGAAAGTTCGTCTGTTTGCTTGTTACTCCTTCATGCTAAAACTGCTGAACCGATATTTATGAAATTTGGTGCACACATAGAGAGTATCTTGAGGTGATTTGATAACCGTCGCCCGCATTGTAAAGCACACTTAGGTAGGCCGGGCCTCATCGTATTGGTAGATTTTTGTTACTTTGTACCATAGAGTAGATTAAAAAAAAAGTGTGGCAATTCTACATAAAAATCGTCAAGTTAGGAAAGTGGCGCCTCTGGTAGTTGTCGTACACAACTTTATCGTTAAGCTGTTATTAGAATTTCTATTCACATAAATAATATCGTTTTTACTCTGTTCTATGCTAACTTTAAGCCGCCACGCGATCTAGGCGCGTGGTGCCGCGGAAAAATATGAACCATCAATATTTTTTTGCCAGGGCAAACAGCAACAAACCAAGCGCACAACAACATTCTTCGAATTTTGCAATGCAGATAGTGGAATATTGTTGTGTACGGATGTAGCGGCAAGGGGGTTGGACATTCCCGCTGTGGATTGGATAGTTCAATATGATCCTCCAGATGATCCAAAGGTACGTTAAATCATCATATAAAATAACAAAAAGCCTTTTATTTTTTGCTTATAAATACAACTTAACAAAAAGATTGAAAAGTTATTGGAAAAAAAATCACACATATTAATTTTTACAATCTATATTTTGATTCATATGTATTATTTATATTATTATATATATTATTATATACATATTCAATTGTAAGAAAGGTAAAGGTGAACGCCTCCTGTAAAGAAGTCCATTTCTCCCTGTCTTGAGCTATTTGAGGCCAGCAGGGGCCAGCAGATTTCACTATTTCTTCTTCCCATCTCATATTAGCTCATCATCATAAAGTATAATGCTAATTCTTTGGATTTGCGGCACTGTTGTTATTGCTAAACCAGTCTTTCCCAAAATGGATAACGCCCCCCTTGTGGGCGTTGGAAGCCTAGTGGCTTGCGGTAAGGAAACCTGAAAAAATGTGTTTTTTTAACTCCAGTTAAATGAAATAAGTTTGGGGACCTCTGTGTTAAACAAACAGGTTTTATTTAAGTTTCAGTCCTGTCCTAGATAGTTTTTTTTTTCATTTTTAAAAACAGTAAATTGGTTCTCAGATTATGTCTACCTACCAAGTTTCAACTGTGTAGTCCTTATAGTTTCGTAACATAGCGTGACTGCAGACATGTTCGTTTATCAAGTCGCTTCGTTTCGCAAGTCGAACCACAAAAAATGCTCTAAACAATCTTAGGTACCCAAGATTATCGGAAGATACTAGTCCCACAATGTGATAAGAGGCAAACCTATCGCCATCGGGACACTTAGCTACCCTGGAATGGGTAATGTTGTTTTAATAGAAAACTGAAAATAACATTTTAAGTTTCTCCATCTCATGTAGTCCAAGTAACTAGATCACATGGAAGATTTTGAGATAGTCAAGTTGGAGGAAAGCTTGACTAGAGCCTATATAGTACATTGCTGTTGGTATGAAGACATCACTATATACATAGTATAAAACTAAGTCACTTTCCAATGTCTATCCCTATGTATGCTTAGATCTTTAAAACTATGCAATGGATTTTGATGAGGTTTTTTTTATAGATAGAGTGATTCAACGGGAAGGTATATACCTACGTAAAATAAGAAGTTTTTTCCACCCGTGCGAAGCTAATCTGACATATTTAATTTTATTTGTAGGAATATATTCATAGAGTTGGTAGAACTGCAAGAGGCCTCGGTACAAGTGGACACGCTTTATTGTTTCTACGTCCAGAAGAACTCGGCTTCCTGAGATATTTGAAACAGTCGAAGGTTGCTCTTAATGAGTTTGAATTCTCTTGGAATAAGGTTGCTGATATTCAATTGCAGGTATTTTTTTTTACAATATTAAATCTTAATTTAATCATTTGCCAGAGTAAGCTGTGTGTATGTCTTTATTTACTAGTTTATTTCTCTTGCGCCTCTTTGAATCTTTATTTTTTTTTATGAATTTGTGACGGTATTTATGTAATCTTCTAGCTAGCAGTAGATTTCTTCTTCTTCTGGTAGATTTGCCGTGATATACAACCAAATTATAGATAGACATTCTAAAAATTACATAAATTGTTTTTAAAGAATATTTTAATTACATCTACATCTGTTTTTTAACTTTCGACGAAAACCTGGGGTTATAAGTTTGACGTTTGAAGTGAATATCTGAATATCTGAATATCGCGCGTGAATATCTGTGCGTCTATCTGTAGCATCACCCCTTGTTGGTCCGAGCTCCTTTGCAGAATAGACCACCTCACTTGCCTTCCTGCCAGGCGAAAAGGCGAGCATAGGTTTACTGTCACTAACACCGTGTCATCTGACTAGGTGGTAGAGTTTCGCAGCTAATCAACCGGATTGGTACCACCACCTTACCTATTTCTGCCGCCATAACGTCATGACGTGTTCCGGTTCGGAGGGTAAGATAGCCGGTAAACTTATAATTGTTCGAGGCCTAACACCCCGGCCTCAGGTTGGCAATGCGCCATTACCACCTTTGGTGTCTCTAGGCGGCGGGAATTTCTTTCCATCAGGAAATACGTCTGCTTATTTGCCTTCCAATAGCATTAAAAAAAGCATAATTTTTAAACGCGTGGACGCTACGTTTTATCGGGGCTTATTGAAACATTTTAACTATAGTATTATCGACAGAATTTATTCTTGTACAGTTTTATGTGTACTATCACTATCACATGTAGGTATACTGGCCATTTATTTATCTTCTTCTTTCTTTAAGTTTTGGCCTTCACGTTAGTATTTTGCCATTCGACAAGTAGAAATTTGCATCGAATTTTATATCAATTCTGATCAATTATAATTAGTCATCAGTCATAAGTCGTCAGGAAGTCATGTCAGGCTCTTGGGTAAAGCGGCGGCCTCATTACACAAGCTCATGTAAGGAGATTTGACGGCAACGAGGAAATACACGATACGCTAATTTCTTTATGATTATTTCATTTGTTACTTTCACTAAACAAAATTATACAAAATGCCTCCAAAATTGACTAATTTCACTCAACATTAACACGAAATTCAATAATTATGAAAAAACTTCGACCAATTTTTCTCTCGATGGCGCCAAAATTGAGATATTTATCTAAGAACATTTTTTCTTTTCAGTTGGAGAAGTTGATATCCAAGAACTATTTCCTCAATCAGTCGGCCAAAGAGGCATTCAAGAGTTACTTACGGGCATATGATTCTCATCACTTGAAGACAATATTCGATATAGACACCATTGATCTAGCAAAAGTTTCCAAATCATTTGGCTTTACCGTACCTCCAGCCGTTGAACTTAAAGTTACACCAAAAGGACCTCCTCAAAAGAGGAAAGGTGGCGGTGGCTATGGATATTTTAAGAATCTAAATGCTCCAAATAAGAGAAGCACAGACAAAACTAAAATTTACAGGCAGAAAGGAATCAACAGGAAGCCTAGAAGTTGATAGTTATGTTATACATTTATTTTAATAAAAATAGTGATTTTTATTAATATGAGTATTTTATTTGATTACTAGCTGTACCAATATGAGCGAGTTACAGACGGACAAAGATAAAAAGTAAGTATTATTAGGTCCGTATCTCCGAAGAAGTAGACAGTAGTATAACAAGCATACCTACGATTAGCCAAATGTGCCTTCTGATCTATATTGCTTTTCATTAGAAAGAACTTGATTACTTTTTTGTGTTGCCATCTCAGGAATCTCACATGACACGTCACGCAGGTGAAACTACGCTATCGCTAGAAGTACATGACTCCAACTATACTCCTAGTGGAGATCGTAGACTATAAGTATTTACTGATAATATAGAATATGAGTCTTAAAGAGTATGAGTTAACGCCAACATCGGATGGACCCATTCAAATAAAAATCTTCATGGGACTATTTATACCCGATTAGAAGGCGAAATTGATAGAATCCGCCGTTAGTCAAATTTCATCAATTTCCAGTAAGTTACGTACCGTTACTACCCGACTTTGTAAAACAGGTCTTACATTTTTCAAAACAAGTACCAAGTTATATAATCAGTCATGTGAGCCTTACGTAAAGCTTGCCTTGATGGATATTTACTTTTCATCATCGCACCAGGATTAGGTATGACACTGGCTCCCTACCCGGAAAGTGGCAGTCATAAAAAAAACTGTAGCAGTCGTGGGACTGCCGATAGAAGTGAAAAAGGAACAATTAAATTGAGAGTAATTAAAACTATATAAAAAAATTAAAATTATATGAAATTTATAAAAGCGTCCAACGCGCACATAATACAGTCAGAAATAGTCGATGTATTAGTGTATACGTGTACACAGGCTACTGCGCGTGCGCTAGTCTGGCTCTCCATAGCTATAGATATACTATTATCATTAGCATGTCGGTGACGGGCACCGAGGATTTTACCCTCTACCACAACGCTCAACGCGCCTAAAGAAGTTTTCACTTCAATAAGAATTTGTATAAGTTTAAGTTTTTACGACACTTTACTCCCAGTGGTCTTGTTGTTATTCGACCTTTACTCGCCTCTTATGAAATTCAATAGTTGACCGCCTTATTAGTTGACTTTTTGTCGCGTGAGATAGGTGTTGCGTCGCGATATGAAATATTTTTGTCTCGTATCGAGTGTTTTTCAACTCCCAAAATATCGACATCAATCAAAGCTAGTTGAAATTAAATACTATATTTGTATTTGGACATTTTTGGAACTATTAACCAGTTGAATCTACTTATTTATTAAATTTGAAGTGATACGTGAAACTGGACAAGTGTTCTTCCTTTAAAAATATAAATATTTGGAAGTTCTACCGTGAAATAAGTCAATTTCAACATTGAAAATATAGTTTCGTTGCCGTCAAGAGAAAAAGATGGTTGCAGTTTTATCGTATTTATATTGACTTTCGTGTGGGTACATGAGCAAAAGTAGTTTTGGTGGCATTTTGTTCAGTTAAGAACAGCATATATTTAGGGCGCACTGCAGTGCAATAATCTGCCTATCATACATTTTGTATGGAGCAACCATAGATATATTCTAAATCTAAGGGAGCAACGCACACTATGAGGTCAATGGTTGTCCTTAATTTAGCCTACAGTGGCCTACAGGTCCCAAAAAGAAAAACATCAATCATGTCAGTAGAGGTACTAATGACATTTTAATGCTTGAGTTTTGTATCCTCACCTCTTTCCTTATTTGAGGATTTGAAAGTTGAGTTGCCACTCTTTTTTTGGTAATAAATAAAGAAAATTGATGCGTTGCGTCACTTGCGTCCTAATTTGACTCGCTTCTCCTTGTTAGCTGTTATTGATGTCCTTTAAAGTGCACAAGTGAAATATTTGTGAAAAAATTAGTGTATCGTGTATTTCCTCGTTACCGCCAAATTTCGTTGAATGATCTTGTGTAAGGATGTCACCACTTTCTTTAAGAGGCTGACATAACTTTCCACGGGGACTTTAGTACCGATTTTACTAAATAGGGTAATTTCATCGATTTAGAATGGTAATTTGCTGTAAATAAAATTTGTCTATTGGCAAATGCTGACATGAATGAAAAAAAACGCCAAAAGGCGCCATCGTGAATGAAGATGGTCGTATTTTTTACACAATTATTGAATTTAGTGTAAATTATTAGTAAAATTAGGTAGTTAATTTAGGTGATAATCGGTTTAATTTTGTTCAGTAAAATCGCACAAATGAAATAATCACAAAGAAATTAGTGTATCATGAATTTCTTCGCTGCCGCTAAATCTCCCAAAGTGAGTTTTTGTAAACCACCGCTTTACTCAAGAACCTGGCGTGACTTTGTAAATAGTGACTAATGACTGTATAAGAATTAACTAATACAGAAGACGTGGCAGCACGGCTTAAAGGTCTTAGCCGACCCCAGAACGGGGCAAATTAACCTAAACAAAATAAGAGTTTAAAAATTAGTGTATCGTGTATTTCCTTGCTGCCGCCAAGTCTCAATAGACGAGCTTGTGCAAAGTGACCACCGCTTTAATCAAGACCATGACGTGACTTTGTGAATAGTGACTAATGACTGAAATAAAGATTTATTAATACAGAAGACATGGCAGATTGGCCTAAAAGTCGCCGTAGCC